>WKFP01014840.1:1665368-1679491 GCA_011057875.1 Pterocles orientalis | reverse complement strand
GGGGGGGGGGAAAGGACTGCTAACAAGGTCTCTTCGACAAACAATTCTTGTTGCAACTTGATCATGACCAAATTTGAAGATACTACCAGAAATCACAAGGTTAGAAATTACATTGCAGACTAAAATTACATTAAAAGAGTGACAAGACAACAAAAGATTTAACTAAATGTGAAGTTCAGAAAAAAGGGAAAAAACCTTTCAAATATACCTGCTTTTAAAAAAAGAGTATAAAGGAAGAAAGAACCACATTCATATGATTTCAGCTCTCATTTTTCCAATTTTGTCCAAGTATTATTATCCCATACAGCTGAGCACAAATGTTAATCCTGAAGGCACTGCAGGGAACACTGAACAGAAGAGACGTATGAAGAGAGCAGCCAGCGAGACTGGAACCTGGACAATCAATGCAGGGTTCCCACCAGACACTGTTTGATGGAGCAGCTGCCCCACCCAAACGTCCTTCCAAACATCCAGATACCAAAGAAAATAAACCATTTAAACCTCTCAATATAAAAAAGCCTCTGCAACCATAGTCTTTGTTACAAGCCATTTGAACACAAACATAATACAGTATCTATTTTAAGCTCAAGTTTGTAATATTTTTCTTCTTTTAAGACAAATATTCAGGATAAAATTTCACACATTCGCAGGTGAGAGACCATAAGAGCAGAATTGTTACTACCACAACAGAACTATTCATTTCACTATAATCAGAATATGGTCCCAGATCCATCTGCAAAATATAATCCATTTCTTGTACTGAATGACTCCACCCATATGTTGCAAGCATAAGAGGTTTTCAGCACCGTAATCACCTTGCAAACTAGTTTTTTTTAAGACTTTAAAACAAATCAGCTCTACAAAAAGAAAAAAAGCCTGATAGAAGATGCAGCAACAAATACATTGTTTTAGGCTATAAGAATACACAGAATTCATCCGACTTGACTGAACTTTCACAAATCCCAGCAGTTGGCTATGAAGCCAGTACAAAAACTACAAAGACAGATCTGAATTTACTGAAGTCTTGAGACAGGTAGTCACTGTTCTTAAACAAAGCTTTTACAGATAAAATTTATAACTTACAGAAAATAATACAGTCTGCAAGGGATTAAAAAATGAGTTGCCCAAATTTTACTAACTTTTCAGGGAGCAATGCAAAATTCTTATATTCTCTGCCTGAATATAACTTCAACATGAGACACGCACCCTCTCTGCTGAATAATTGATGTATCTGTCACTTTAAAAACTGCAAAACAAGCAAGAAATCTCCCTTTTTAAAGTCCTTCATAGAGGACTTAATATTCCTTCAATTTTGTATCCCCTTCTCAGATGTTTTGGATAAGCGTTATTTTTTTGGTTCCTAAGTAACAGTCCTCACATCTAAAATGATTAATATATAACTGGGTCTGCAATACAAGAAAAAAAAACATTAAAAGGTCTACCATTTTTCACCCTTGCAGATCCAAAAGCTGAATTGCCCTGCAAGATGTCAATTCACACTCATCCTAATGGCTACTAGATTTTTGTTTTGTATGCTAACATGGCAGCAAAAACTAATGGTGCTATCTATGCACAGAATTTAAGGATAACTTGAAGGCACTTTCTTACCAGCATCACTTCCTCTTCCTTAGAGCTGCAGCTTCTTTTGGGGGGGAAGGGAAAAACCAAAACAACAAAAAATCCAAACTAAAAAAAAAACACCTCAGAACTGGCAGGTTTTACTCACTTTCTAATGAGCCCTAGAAAAGGGCATCACTTCTGACCTATAAACATTTGACCAGAGATGAAATGGTTGAGTATTCGAAAAGGAAAAAACCACCACAAAAAGCCTTCACACACAGAAAGCAGCAGGTTTCACAAAACTTACTGATGTCTCTGTTCCAAATGCACGGAATACTTCTTCAGCCTCACCTGCTTTTGCAAACACACCGTTACGTACATTAGAAAGAAACGCTTCGCTGCCTGCACAGGTCTCATATTATGAGCCACACATAACAAATGTTAAATTAAATCTTTTAATGAGCAGTTACAAAGTCCTCCAATGTTACAAGCAGCACATATAGCAAGAGCCCAAACTGACTAAGACTGAGCAGATGAAAACCATCATTTGCCAAACTCAGATGTTTTGACGTTGTCCATCTCAAAATTTGCAAGCATTAGAAATTATCAGGAGTTCCTCCTCGTCAACTTCTTTGAGCGTAACCATGAAACACTCTACTTGATTGACTTTCTAAAATACTACTGTAAATTTCCAGTTTGATGCTTTCAAAACATTGAGGTATTTGGTTCCTTATTGTAATGTTGTCAAGACAAGTAAAGGATCCCTATGGAGCTAAAGAATATACAAAATACAGACAAGGCAGGTAAAAGAAGATATTCTAAATACCTTCAAATCTATACAGCAAACACATAAAGTGATTTACCAGTAATAAGCAGTTAAAAAAAAAAGGCTAAAAAACCAAACAGGCTAACAAGACAACCGAATTTGCTATAATACAGGACAATAATCTAGCTTTTTTTAATGCTGGCAGATTAAACTGCACAGAAGACAGAAAAACTTCCAACCCAAATGCTAATCCAGTTCAACAATTTATTCCGAAGTCACAGACTATTTCATCCCTGAGGATATTCAGAAATATATGCCTGAAAAAAATACACAACTGTGTACGTTTTGATATATTCAGGTTTTCTTTTTAAACAGGCAACTGAACTTTCTTCATTCGTTACTTTGTTTCCCCACTTGAGCCTAACAGCAGTAAAAAAATTCACAAAAATTTCAAAATGCAGCCAGACCAAGAAACTCGAGAATAAGAGAGTCATATATTAAAAGTCTAAGTTGCAGTGTTCAATTTCAGGCGTGGTTTTTTATTTTTGTGTGTTTTTTTCAAGCCTAGAACAAGTACCCTAACACTAGGGCATCTCATGTTAAAGCAAACTTCAGGGAGATACATTTACACTCAGATGTTTAAATCCCTGAAGAGCTTGGAAGAACAATGGAAACCCGCACTGACAGATTCCTCAGAAGATACATTTGGTCACAGGCTGGAGCGCTAAGTTCATAAGCTAGTGTTCTCAATGCTCGCATTGCCTTCCTACTCACAGAACATTAAGTGACAACCCTTCTTTAACTTCTAGAACCAACTTTGCTGGCAGGGAGCTGCTAGACCGATACTGTCAGCGTGCCAAGTCCCACCGCAGGGGGGGACGAGGCTGATCCACCGTGGGAGGAGGGAACAGGCTCGGCAGACAACTCCTGTGGAAGAGCCAAGAAATCCCTGCAGGCTGTCAGGGCTGCCTCCAAGGTCCTACCGACACAAGTGCAACCTGGGAAATGAACGCAGCACTTGACAGCTCCCCTCCTGAGAGCCTCTAGCAACTTCTGCCACCGCACAGCCCTGCAGCAACGCCCGGCTCCGCCACCGCCGCTGCCCACATGAGGAAGTTCCCTCGCCCCTTATCACCGCCGCTCCCAGAAGGTTCCTGAAGCCTGACGTGACACTCTCCCTGCCCCGCAAGCCACCTCCAAAGCTGGGGAACCCAGGCCGGGCCGCAGCCCGCCGCCCCCGTGGCGTGAAGGGCGATTCCCCCCGCCCCGGCCCCTGCAGCCCCTCACGCCGCGCATGCGCCCCGCAGCCCCTCACCGT
Source organism: Pterocles orientalis (assembly GCA_011057875.1). NCBI lineage: Eukaryota > Metazoa > Chordata > Aves > Pterocliformes > Pteroclidae > Pterocles > Pterocles orientalis. Next base: position 1,675,847 of record WKFP01014840.1, on the reverse strand, counting down.
TGCCGGGTGACTCGCCCTCCCCGCCGTCCTCAGCACCAGCAGCAGGTTCCTCCGCCTCTTCCTACCCCGGGGGCCGGCGCGGGCCTCTCCTCGCCGCTCCCGCTCTCTTCGCAGGCCTCTTCCTTCGGCCGCCCCCACCGTCTAGCCGCGGCCGCCGCGCTGCCGGGACCCGGGCGCCGTCCGTTTCCCCAGAGCCGCTCCGTCGCTCGAGCGCGCCTCGGCGAGCCGGGGGTCCCCAACGGTAGCGGCGGCAACTGGCGGAAGTGACGCGCTGACTGACAGGTGCAACGCGCGCGCCCCCTCCCTCAGGTCACGTGCTGCGGGGCGGGGAGGGGTCGCTAGTGGCGGAGGGGCGGGGCGGCGCTGAGGGGAGCCCGCTCCCGCCCTTGGCGACGGCATCCTCAGGCCGGCGGCCCGCAGGCCCCGGGCGGGAAAAGCAGCCCGAGGAAGGGGGCTGGAGGCCGGGGGCAGTTTGGCGGGGGGGCACGGCTCGCCCCGGGCTGGTGGGGCCGCCATCCCCTATGGCCCCGGGCTGCCCAGCTGCAGGGAGCCTCAAGCAAGGGCCAGCACCCGGGAGCAGCAAGCGGTGACCCGGCCATGAACTGTTTTCTCTTGGTTTGAGCCTTACAGTGACTCAGCCATCCGCCCGCCTCAGCCTGTGTGGGCTGAGGGGTGCCCAGAGCGTGGCTGCTGCCCTTGGTGCCTCTGCCCAGGCTCCTGCTGCACCAGTTCTGCATTTCTCGTAACCGTATTAAAATATTTCCTGTAGATTTCCTGAATTAACACCTCGAGAGCGATCGCTCTCGAGCACAAGCGCACCAGAAGTAACGCCGTGCCCTTTGACAAAGAGCTAACACGTTGTGAAATATGAAATTTAGCACCCTTGGACTCGGCGTAAGTTAGGGAGGAGATGCGAGCTCGCACCAGAGCTGTTAGGAGCCCTGCCTGACAGTCTGCGGTTCCCACATGCCACGCGGAAACTACAACAGCTCTGCTGTCAGGCCGTGCCAGCAGCCATAGGTGGTGGGTTTAATAAAGCGCTTAAGGAAATTTGGATTTAGTTATAGTTAGAAATCCTTTTGGGAAAAGCTTTTCTTCCCATGAAAAACTGACAAAGAATATATGAAAGGAGAAAAAAAAAATACAGAAGTAGGATGGGATTAATGGAAACTTCTGTATGGCCAATAGCTGGGAGGGTTTTGTTTCAGGTTTTCCAACACGGATTCTAATATCTAGAGATACATTTATAAAACTCATTAAGAGGTTTTATATTAAGAAGCCAAAGTCACCATCCCACAGAAAATTAGCCTGGTTTTAACCAGCTCTAAAACTGTATCTTTCCACTAGAAGATGTTGTATCGTGAGGAGGTGCGGTACAAAAGCAATAAAATGCATAGGGTCAGGGGAAACAACCTCTCAAGAGGTCTGTATTTGCTGTCAGTCTGCTTCCACAGCACATTTCTCCACTTGAACAGCTAATAAAATTTCCTCACATCAGGATGAGGTTTCCGAATTTGTATTTTGTATACATAGCTGTGTTCTTTCTGATTCATTTAGCCTCATCAACAACAATAAAGATACTGAATCAGAACAAGCTGGCAATTTTGTTGATGAAACATGGGAGAGAGCGGACTCCAGCTGGCTCTTCAGCAGATATATTGGCCAGTTGACAGGAATAAAACTGCAAGAAACCTGACACAGAAAATGCACGCAGCGAGAGGAGACAGACAGCAGAGGCAGGCAGGTAGGCAGGCGCTGCACAGCACCTGTTCGCTGGTTTTGAGTCCAAGACAGTATCTTCCCCCCTCTGAACTGGCTCTGAGAACGCCATTTCATGCCAGCTTATCCTGCCTCCTTTCAAACGCTTCCAGCGTTCCTTGCAGGGGGCAGACATATGCACTCCCAGGCTGCCATTTTAGTCTTTTCTGCTCACTTTGTGTTCTTGCTGCCTATTTCTTAAAGGTTGAGAACTTGGAAGTCCTGGTGCTTTAGCCATTTTTTTTCTATTATAGTAAAGATATAAAGCCCCAAAATATGGCTATTGAAGGCATCTGCCTCTCAGATCCGTGCTACAATTTAAAATGGAGCAATGTGGTAGCTGTCCCTGTCCATTTTCCGCTATCTCAGAGCACAGCTCAAATTTTATGGTAGCATGTCGTAATTCTCCTGCTTACATGGAAGGCAGACTGTCACACAGCTCAGACACATACCCCAGTTTTGGCAGTCTAGACAAGACAGTGTGGAGCTCACACAGGCTCATTTACCCCCTCTGAACCCGCAGGCACATGCAGAGCAGCCCAGCATGAGCAGGGTTTGTGCAGCTGCATGGCTGCAGTCCCACCACGTGACATAGTGTCACCCACATGTCAGGATACAGGACAGTGCACTGCCTTGCACAGTGACAAGGCCCCCGTGTGAGGCTGCTCACCATTCCCCAGCTGCTGCACAGCTCCAGGAGCTTGGCGGATGCATCAGTCAGCGTCTGGCTCCTAGGACTGAAGAGCCAGAGTGCCGTGGCATCCCTGTCTCATCAGTAGATCCGTGTCCAGAGTCACATCACAAAGGGTGAGCCATTTCTGTAGCTCTGTGTGTTATCTTACAAGTCCAATTAAGTTGCTGGAGTTAAGCATAAAAGTTTTTCTGAGATTCTGCTGCTAATTGTTCACAAAGTAACTGAGTAGATCTGAAATGATTACTAGCATAACTCCCTTGTTTTAGGGAAGAGCTGTTTGTGAGCACAATTCATTATTACCAGTATATGTCACAGAAGGACCAGAACCATATTTCCTTCATGGGTCTCCGATGTCAGTCCTGAGCTAGCATGACTTTAGAATAAACATTTTAGTTTCCAATTAAGCAACAGCCCTGCATCACTCCTCATCATATATTGAAGCAAATGAAAGAAAAATATCCCTTTCCCAACTGTGCTTGCTGTTGTACAAGGCTTAGTACAAACTGAGCTAGAATACTCCAGAATTTGAATCAGTTTTGCAGTGCCATCCAGTCCTTTGAAGGTGGATAGCCTGCCATGCAATTCTTTACCTTCATACTGAGTCATTATCTTACTAGAAGGAAATGGAAATCTGATGAATAGCAACTCAAGACACTGCTGTAATACCTGTATATAATATACCAACAATTTTTAATTTTTGTCTTAAATGGATTCTAATGATATCTTGCAAAAATATTGGCAAACGTGAGTCCTTTAAACACTAAAGAAGAATTAGCAAACAGTAACAGTTTCCAGCTGCTTGCTCTGCAAAATGCTTTCTTTTCCTGTGTATTTATTCCAGAAACAGACACATGTCCCCAGACTGAGACTTACAATGCTGGAAAAGACAAACACAGTAAAAATTTTCTAACAAATGTTTTGTTGCAGAATGCCCAGCACAAGACACTTGGCCACGTCAGATATCCATAACGCTCTTGAATCAGCAAGTATCCAGTTCTTCAGACTCATGGTGTCCAAAGGGCACCTAAGAGTCCAAGTTCATTTTTAAAGCTTTGCCCCGTGTTAAGAAATGAAGCTTCACAACACTCAAGCAAACAGGGGAAAGAATCTATTTTATGGAAACAAACTCCAGCAGAGAGAAAACCATTCATCTTTTCAAAGACTGTCTGCCATTACGAGACACATATCAAAGGCACATGTTCTACGTAAATGTCAGACATTTTTACTCATTTTTCTACCAGAGTTCTGTGATTAAAGTAAACATTTACAGCATAAGATTTTTTTCCTGCCCTTGAACACTTTTTGAATCAGAGTCTGGGTTAGGAAGATCTGTCTTTAAAGTAGAGATCTAGGAATATGGGGCAAATGTGGCTTTGAAGGCTTCTTCACATTTTAATTGCATGCTTGCAGACTTAACAGGAGATAATTCTTCCCTTCTTGAAATTCAAGACATTGAAAGGTTAATTTAATCTTCTCAGTTCCATTTCCTTCCTTCTGTTCCCCTTCCCACACTCCCCCCCATCTGTAGACAGTTTAGTTATTTGAATTTTATGCAAGTTAGTATTCATCCAAAGGAAAAAAAAATCATTCAATGTATGCATCAGACAAGTGAAAATTACAATATTGCATGCTTTTGTTTTTCACTCCTATTTGCTTTTCTCTGCATTCACCAGTTTGGGCTGTGGACAGACATGAACTCGTGCCCTAAAGCTAATTTCCACTGAAAAGTTAACTTAAGTTCAAGCTTGAATGTCCCCATCCCTTTTGAATTCCTTTTCTTTGTTCTCCCAAGGATCTATAGTTGAGCTGCTGTGGTGACTTTACCTTGAGTTGGGGAATGGCTACACTTCGTTCCAGTTAGCACAATTTGTCTGCTGCCAACACAATCGCTCTCTGCTGCTCCCATGTTATTTCATGGTGTGGTCACTCACGCTCCAAGTATGCTGACTCCAGAGGAGCCGGTTTGAGTGTACAGAGCTCAGGTTAACCCTGTTATGAAGACATAGTCTGAAGAAGACTGCAACTGATTTCTGAACTTCATATGTATTTGCAAGAAAAAAAAACCAAAACATAATAGTCGTCATTGGAAACATTCGAGTTCGGCCAGGGTCTGAAGAGATAGCTGTTCACTTCAGATGCCATGAGAGGCAAATAGGTGCTTTTTAAAAAATTTCAGAGAAGAAAAATAGCATTTAACACGATTTACTGAGTGTTCATTTGAACAGGCAGAAGTTAACAACTGTGGAATTTACTGATTACCGCTAACATAATTGTTGACCTTGTACATAGTATGTAATACCTATGTACTGTATAACAAGCTTATACAATTGGAAAATTATTTTTGGTTAAGACGATGTATTAATCGCTTCAAGTAGAAATAGAAGTTTTTATTCTGGAAATTCCTCACAGAAATCAGCTAGAAAAGATGCTTGGCTGCCTAGTGTGTTCCTCTGCTTCAGCAGCTTCATTTCCTTAAGCAGCTGAAAAACTTCAAAGTTTATCTTCTTTTCCCCAAAACAGAAAACATACTTAAGCTGCAGGAGGTCCCAGACTATTGAAAATGGAATGATTTGGCAACACAAAGCGAAGTGGTGGTTGGGCACTCATCAAGGCTACATCCACAGTGTCCCAAAAGTCAAGGATACCACGCCTCTGCATCTACGCCACAACAACATCATGTAACGACAGACCCACCTATTATCCGTTTTCCTCTGAGCAAAAAGAAAATCTGAAGTTGATATCAAGTTAGTAGATCTCTGGATTTTATTATTTTGTACTATGTTGGTTATCTATTTGCTGCATACTGGGTGCCACAATTTAATCTTCCTAAGGAATAGTGATTTTCCTTTTGTTTAAAGCCAAGAGAGTGAGAAATCGGACAGGGGATTGTTTAATTCCAGAGCAGCCAGCTGCACTGAGAAGAGCCGTGTTTGGGCACACTCCCAACGCTTACCCAAGACTTCTCTGTCTTACTCTTTCCCTAAGAGCTGCTGCTTGCAAGAAATGCTTCTGTCCAGAGGCAGAAAGAAAAGAGATGAAAAAAAAAAAGAGTGTTAGTAAAGACTGAAAGTCATGCTAAACTAGCGTTTCTAGACCAGTATTCATCATAAACTATCATGTGCTCTATAGCATATTAACTAATGTGACTAATACATCACATGCTTCTTTCCCCACCCTGTCTTTGGGAGAGAAGCATGTGCATGGACATTTTGTATCATTTTTTTTTTCCTTTAATAATGAAGGCATGTGTCACTGCATTTTGCTAGAAATTTGCTAGAAAAGGGCAGGCCGAAGCCAAGCGCTTTATGCAGGAAGACACACTTTTGGGTCAGTTCTCGAGAAAGCTCTGTTGCAACAATCTCCATCTGGTTAAACTTTTTAAAATTCACCCCCGTACCAAGTTTTATAAGACCAAAAAAAGAGGGAGAGAGGAAATTTCCACTCCCACTAGCTTATGTTTTCTCTTTTTGCCCTTTGCTGCAATGGGTCTCCTAGTAGAGACTGTCTGAAATCCAGAGCAGTTTGGAAAACACGAGGTTGCAAGAAATAGCCCAAGCAAAGGGACTATAACTAGCCTCTCCTCTCCCCTCATCCTCTGTACACACCTCCCCTGAAAGCTCAATGGTCTCAATAAGGAAAATGAAACACCTTAGGCAATGGTAAAATACACAGTAGAAGACAAGAATGGAGTATTTACACACTACCAGTGCAACCTTACGGCAGACACCCTGCCAAAGAGAGATCATTGCCTTCCTTACACCCCCAGGATTCATTGTCTCTTAGCCTGGGAACCTGTCTCCGTTCCCAAACATGGATATTTTTTTTGGCAGCAAGACGGAACAAAAGGCACAAAGAGAACTAAAACCCTTTCAGTGAAGCTGTTGGCTTTTTTTTCCTATTCCTCTAAGGACGGGAAACCTTCTAAGGATAGCTTATAACACGCCCAATCCTGCCACCTTTCTGAAAGGTGCTTAATGCTTACAGGGACCTAAAGGAATTAGGGTGCTTGCAAATTCCAGCCCAGCTTTTAGCATTGAAAAATTAATCCCCTACCTTTAGCACCAAAAAAATACCACAACATTTTGAAAATGAAATCACTGTTATATTATACGAGTGGGTGTGTTATTTCGAGACAGCACTAATGTGATTATAAAATCAGTTGTGTCAGCTTATTGGCTCAGCTACAGACACGGATCTGCTCGAGCGTCTGTTCCTCTAACCGGCTGCTCGCCTTAGGGTGCTTTGTCCCTCATCAGCTCCGTATAGAAATAGATGCGACCTGATTCCCACTGTTACACCAAAGAGAAAAAAACCCTCCTTGCATTTGCCCACCTAGCCTCCATGAAACTTGGCATTTCCAGAGCACCTCTTGTGCCAAACACGAACACACCACCTTCCCAGCCTGTGTAGGCTATGGCCCTTTTTATATCTATTTATACATATGTATAAAATGTATATATAATGTCCCCGCAGCCCCGGCCCCATGCAGGCTGGGCTCACTGTTTCCAAGTGATGGCAGCCAAAGGAAAAAGCCAAGCAGCAGCAGGCTCCAAACCTCCCAGCCCTACTCTACAGACTCCCCTCCAATTTTTCCTTTGCACTTGAGCTCCCTTTAAAGATTTCCTCTCACCTACTGCTGCATCCCAGTAGCAAGTATTTGTTTTCCCCCGTTACTCTGTGGGTGCCTGACAGACACTCGGTGGCTTGTGCTGCCAGGCACAGTTTGATGCTGCCGGCGGCGGGCGACTCACTGGTGTCGGAGGTGTCAGTCCTGGCAGGTTGACTCAGCCCTTCATCCTCTGGCAGCAGGTTGAAATAAAATGCAATTTCCATTGTATCTGAGGCAGCTTTTCAGACACAGCCGTACCAACAGAGTTTTAAGTGCTTTATGTGTGTAGGATCTGAAAAGATCCGATGGCACTTCTGGTTTGCTTGGTCGGCTGGTTCCTTGTTACTGGTCATCCCAAGGCCAGGTAACTGCCACCTTCCCCTCACCGAAGGTGGCAGCTCTGAAATCCTGCTGTTAAAAACCTGTCAGATAACCATTTTGCTGCTCATACAGCAAGAATATCTCAGTTCTCAGTGAAAGCAAAAAGCATCTGAAGAGAATATTACCCACCCATCTTTCCCTCCCGTGACCAGCCTCAACACACTGTGCAACACCCTCAGGCGAAGCTCCAAACGTCCCACGTGAAAACTACACACGGCTGTCTGTCCTGCACCGAGGATGTAAACATGAGGCTTCAATCCCGAGAGTGTGTTTGACCACAGCACCATACTTACAAGCCACAGAAACTTGACAGGCATCGCGTGCAACGGTCAAGATGTTCGTTATGGAGATAACGATCTACCAATTCAACTGAGAGCAAGAACGTGTAATTTCTCATCATTATATACGTGAGCCAACACTATTGCACCTTCCTCAGCAAGCTAACCCAATATCAATTAAAAGCCTGGTCATCTTCAGCCAAAAACCCCCAAAACTCACCCTAATCTGTTTTTAATACTAGGTCTGCTGATAAATTGGGCAAGTAAGATGGTGGTGGTGAGTCTTAGCTTGTTCAGGGAGATCTGAGCTCAGCTGTGGATGCTAGGGGCTGAGCCCATGACTGTACACAGAAAAACAGAAGGAAGATTCTTCTCCTTCACTGTCTTGAACACTTTGTTTGCTCTCTACATCTGAGAGAATTTGCACCAGTCTACAAGTTCAGGAGTTTGTCCCCTTACAATCTCTTATCAGATAAGAATTATGTTACTTGTGGAAATGGACAAATATTTAAAAACTGAAACTTGTGAACTGCCTGATTTAAAGAATCATTCAGATTGTGCTTTGAAGTCTTTTCTAATCTTCTAAATCTGATGTCCAGCCTAACAAGAAGAGGTTCATACTCTCTCTCTAAACAGACACCAAGAATGTTCGGTGCCAAATCTCAGCTGTGGCTTACACTGAATATTCACCCGGTGGCTGCTTTCCTGCTTATTCCCAGGGGTTTTCGGTCAAGAACACAGCTTTCTATTTTTGGCAATTGCTTGGACTAGCGGGATGGAAGCAAGGGAACCACGTCCTGACGCCAAGTATGACTGGTAGGCACACACATTGGCTTTGTGTGGGCAGTTGGGGCAGGTGCAGAGGTAACCTAGCCAGGCCGCTCAAGTCAACTGAGCTTTTCGTGTGACAAAAACACAGCTGTGATACTGCTGGGGCAATCTTCAGGCTGGAGGCAGCAGAGCCAGGTTTGCTCAGGGCTGAGCTCGGTGAGACTCAGACCATCTCTTTGGAGCTCCAGCTGAGCAGTGTTCTGCAGATTTTTCCACCACTACGGTATTCCATTCTCGGTTACCTGAAATGCCACAGAAAAAGTGTTCTCAGAGTGCCATTTGCCACTGTCTGCAGCAACCCCTGTGCTCTCTGAAGATACAGAAAATGGGATGGATAAAGGAAGAAATCACTGGGTGGAAAGGAAACACTATTTATGAATGCTGGTGAGTTAAAATCATCCTTTTGTGTTCATTGTTTTAATTTGAATGCACATTGGAAGAAAACACATCCATTTTCTCCATGCATGTAAGACTCAAACCCACGCTTCCTAAGCCTATTATGCCAACAGAAAGTTCCACAGCACCTTCCCAGGGCTCTCGATCAGCTGTGAGACACCTCTGTCTCCCTGAGCTTGCTTCCCAGACTCCCTTTGTACTCAGTAGCAAAACCTGGAATCTCCTAGGGCACAATTAATTTTATCCCAACTTGGTTGCCTCCTTATTGACTCTCACGGAGTCTAGACAAGTAATTCAGATGGAGGCATCTAAAGTTACACAAGAGGAAACCCATGCCAGCATCTAGGAGGATGCAGCCAGCCCTTCCCTCCCAAACCCGAGAGCCTTGAAAAATTATTTCCCAAGCTGCTTTGTGCAGCGTGGCTGAAGCCATGTCACAGCCACAGGGATGTCCCCAGCCCTCGACAGCAGCAGCTCTAGGAGGTGGCTGCAGGTAGTGCCCAAACACAAAACATATCCTGCAAATACAGGCAAAGGCTAGTAGCCATTTTAAAGCTTTTTCTGAATTACATCGCTTGACCCTACAGCACGTTCTCCCTTCGCCGCAATGGAAGAGGTTCCCTCCAGCGAGCCCAGAGTGGTCCACGCCATGGGGATGGGTGGAGCGCAGGGAACAGCCACGTCAGCAGGATGGGCAAACGCAGCTTCTTTCAAAGCGAAGGTGGGAAGGTTGGCTGGACACAGCTGCCCAGGATGGCTTCCAGAGCCACGTGCCGTGGGGCTGAGGGAGGCACCAGCAAGTGGGGTGGTAGCTACCAAAATGGAACCAAATGACAGATGTTCCTTTCAGGACACGTTCCCAGATGCCAGCGCAGTACTTGGGATGTTGCTTATCTCAGATTTGGCCCTTGGTCGCAGCAATGGTACCACGCTTGTGCTTAGAGCCCTCCCCAGCCCCAGGTACGTGCTCCTGCCCACCTGGGTGGGTGGGGGACGGTCGCCAGGGGCTTTGCTGAATATACCCAAAATCTCCCCCACAAACTGCAGCACCAGCCCTTACATGAACTCCAAACCTCAGCACTGTGAAAGAAGGGCAGGAAGGGAAACTTAAACATTATTGACTTGGTAAATGTGGAGAAAAGAAAAATTAAAAAAAAAAAATAATCAAGATGTATTTTGGCAGTTTTCCATGTCAATTTACCCATTTCCCTCCCTCATGCACTTTCTTGCAGCAGCAATCTGGCCTTTCCCTAAACGCTGAGCAATCCCGGCACTAAACTAATCAATATTAATAGCGATGGGCTCAGGCGGGGGGGAGGAGAAGAGAGGAGAGGAGGGATTACCCTGACCTTTTTCAACTCACACTGCCTCAGACAGCCACCAAGCAGCTGAGGAGAGAGCAGCCAGACGGTAATGCCATGTGGTTTTAGTAGCTTTTCATATTTTTTTTTATTTTTTTCCTGTGAATATTTACTTCTGTTGTCTCAGTGCAGATAGCAATGAAGTCTGATTGTCTTCAGGAAGGAAAAAAA
>WKFP01014840.1:1640920-1659210 GCA_011057875.1 Pterocles orientalis | reverse complement strand
AATCAAGATGTATTTTGGCAGTTTTCCATGTCAATTTACCCATTTCCCTCCCTCATGCACTTTCTTGCAGCAGCAATCTGGCCTTTCCCTAAACGCTGAGCAATCCCGGCACTAAACTAATCAATATTAATAGCGATGGGCTCAGGCGGGGGGGAGGAGAAGAGAGGAGAGGAGGGATTACCCTGACCTTTTTCAACTCACACTGCCTCAGACAGCCACCAAGCAGCTGAGGAGAGAGCAGCCAGACGGTAATGCCATGTGGTTTTAGTAGCTTTTCATATTTTTTTTTATTTTTTTCCTGTGAATATTTACTTCTGTTGTCTCAGTGCAGATAGCAATGAAGTCTGATTGTCTTCAGGAAGGAAAAAAATGTAATTATATCAGCCATTGCCGGGCCAAACCTCACCTTGATGGGAAGCTCCACTGAAATCAAGGGAATAATGCCCAGGCTGGATTTTTAACTTGAATTTCTATTAAAAACAGGAATTGGATTAGGGAAGTTTTGACAGGTAAAGTTTTGAATGCCGGTGTGCTTTGTGGATTTCTCTTATAATAGGGTATAATCAAACCCATTGAGCCTGCGACTGGGATATCGAGTGCGAGAGCAAACAAAGGGCTGGGCGAACCAGTCCTCTATTGTTAAGCACAAGTGTCCTCATCCAGATCCAGGGGTACGTACGCACTCAGGACAGGGTGCTCAGAATTCAAGACAAATCCTATTAATTAAAATAAAATAATAATTGAAGCTCTTTGTTCAGATTGGATTTGGGGTTTATTGTACATTTTCTGGTTAGTAGCGTTCCTTAAAATACAGATTTATGTCAGGAGGCACCGTGGGTTATTGGCAGTTACTGCATTGTCTTTTCTTTACTGAAATATTTGTGTTTCCATGGGCAAAATATGATTTTTAGAAATTTAATCTGAGAAATATAGATCAAATTCTATTTATGTCTTTCCTCTTGTGCTCTGAAAGAGCCAAGTCTCAGGGAGAGATCCCAGATTGAGGTGTTAGATTTGTGGGGGGGGTTGAATAAACATTTTAATGGTATTTTCTTTTTTATTTTTTTTTCTATCGAGCAGAAAATGCTTTGCAGATGGCTGGTATCGCAGCACTAGCTAATGAAGCCACGGGTGTGTTTTTCCTTTCTTTGTCAGGACCCATCATGTCTGACAAACCAGATTTTGCAGAAATTGAAACATTTGACAAGACAAAGCTGAAGAAGACAGAAACCAGAGAGAAAAATCCATTGCCCACTAAAGAAAGTAAGTGTTTACGAGGCTGTTTGAGCTATGAGCAGCAAGGACAGAATCTGTATTGCAGTTAATATGCAAAATGAATACTAATCATAGGATTACAGGCTCAAACTCATCCCTGACGTGAACTGGGGATAATACTAAGACTTGTACTCTATGCCAGGCTTTCAAGGATACCAGTAGTTTTAACTGATGGTGTGTTTTGTCTGAAAAATCCTTTCTGATGGGATTGTTCTTGTTTCTGCTAAAAGCAAGACCAGTTTTTCTACTGGTTACAGGTAACGGGATCAAACTGTTTATGATTACCCTGTCACCAGCCTCTTTGGAGGCACGGATGCCCAGAGGAACCCTCTCACATCCCTGGCAGGGCAGGCAGCATCCCCAGAGGTGCCTGGGCTCTGAATTCAGCGTGTTATCAGGAGGATGAGCTGCTGCCTCCCACTTGTAACTGCATTCAGCCCTGGCCAGGAGAGCTCCAGGGACCTTCCCTGGGAATAAGGCAGCAAGGGAAACCCATCATCATCCTCATCTAACAGGCAGTCTTCCTTAGCTTCCTTCCAAAGTCTACTCCTGTACACACACAGTACACAGGCAGCCAGGTGAGGGTTGTGATTCACATTCAACTTGGGATGCAAATACACCATTTCTCTGTATTTGCACCAGACTTTGTGAGCAGCTTCCTTCAGAAGAGTCTCACTAACCGCTTTGGATGAGTCAGTGCTGATGGCCATGGAGACATGCTGTCTTTCGACGTAAAATACCTGTTTTTTCCCTGTTTTATTATCACTACCAATGCTAAAGCTGTAAATACAAGAGGATGTTTGCACATCATGAGCGGCACCCTGTTAGCTACACAGACATGGGAACAAGTTGACATTTCCAGGGTAGCCAAAGAAAGCAAGTGGGGACTTACCATCCCCTGGCTTTAAGAATGACCATAGAAATCAGTATCCTGCAGAATCTTTATAATGTTTATTGATGATATTTTTGTTTCCTCTGTTTTTTGGCAGCTATCGAACAGGAAAAGCAAAGCGAAAGTACAGCCTGAGCATGAAATTGAAGATGTGACTGCTGCTTCTTCAGTGGGGTTTTGGCTTCTGAGTTGGGTTGTTTTGTTTTGTTGTCCCTGTCCATCCCCCGTGTTGTCCCCCACCACCACCACCCCCAGTGTTTGTTGCTCATTTATTTTAGCTAGTGTCATGTTCCCTGGGAAGAAGTTTGGTTTGTGTTTGTTGAACAAGATCCTATGTATTTGTATTCTTTAAACTGTAATTCCAAGTCCTGTATCAACTGCATTACTTGCCAAAAAAACCAATTTGCATAAAATTTGTTTTCCCAAACCTCACAATAAACAGGTTTCTTCTGATCAGTTGTCTTTGAGCCTTGCAAAAACCGAGTTTACACTGCAACTCTTACTAGCATCCTTCTCACTTTGTTTTGCATTGCCACAGCATCTAGAGAGCACAAATTGCTTACAAATGCTGTGAAAGATTGGTGGTTGGGCTGAGAAAATAACTCAGATTAGCATCCCAGATGGGAGAAGGGCTGCGGCACCCTCTCCACAGCTTTTTTTCTCACTACAGCCTGCCAAGATCCACTCAACCTTAGGACAGCTGCAGCACACATAGCCTTTGGCCCATCTGATATCAAGCAATATAGGAATGCAGGAAGGAAAGAAAATTTATTATTGCACTGAATTTCTGAGATGAGAGAAAGACCTTCAGCAGCACAGGGATGTAGGACACAAATCTTCAAAGCAAGCAAGGACTCCCTAAATCTTCATTTCTGGTGGTGCAACAACATCCCCACTGGTGTGCAGAGGGCTTGGCAAAAACAGGCTCTGGTACCAGCTCAGGGGACTCTCAATTACATGGTATCACATTATCTCTGGAATTAATTTGCAATCATGTTAGAAAAACAAGCGCTTACTCTGGGAAGATAAACTGCTGTCCCTGGAGCTTCCGTTTGATCCTACTTGTGCTGTGAAACAGGAATAATTCTGTGCTTCAGCAGGGTAACTCTGGGTTTACACCTGCGTCAGGCGAGGCAGAAACTGTTCTACTGGCTTCAGGAAACAGAAACAAATGGTTGGGGTGGTTTACATAAGGGTTGCTCCACACTTGACATTTAACGTGAACAGTCAGAACTGCAATTAAACAGCAGCAGCAGCGCAGCTACAAAATGGGTGACCTTCACTGACAAGAAAAAGTAAACAGAGGTGGCCAAGAGACCAAGGGAAGCACAAGGCACACAGGACGAGGGATTTCAGTCAGAGCTTCCCTAAAGCCAGTGGTACTCGAAGGGCCAAGGCTGCTGTTGCAATCACTGCTCAGCAGTTCAACATTGCTGCTGTTTTCTTTTCATGCCCAATTTTTTTTTTTTTTTTTTTTTTGCAAATTCTCCTTAGAAGACCTCATTCCCCTTGGCACCTGACCCTAAGGGGGTTTTTTAGGGTCTGCTGGATGTATTAACTCTAGTTATTTAAAGGGAAATTATTTAATGGGAAAGGTTGAGGAAGAAGGAAAATGATGCTATTTTCTTTGTGACTTATGCCCTCCCCTCACCCATGCATGGCACTGGGGTCAAAGAGCATTTGACATTATTTAAATATCTACTTTGATGATTGTTCCTTCATGGAGAGAGCGTTCAGAGCCAGCACTTACAGCAACAACACCTGCTGGAAACTCGTACAGCTGACACCATCCAGCCAGACCACCCGTTGCTCCCCAGGATAACTTCTAAGCACCGTATTCCGCAGACCAGGCTTTCTCCTTGCGCTTGCCAGGAGACAGCACTTTGTTCCACGTGACCATCTCCCTCCTTCTCTGCCAGTTCAGAGCATCTGCCAGCTCACTCAGCACAGTAAGCTGAAAATCACCAAAAACCTCTCTGGCACCACTGAGTCCGTGGCTGGTGACTGTGCCCCCAGGTTCTTCCAGAAACTCCACGTCTGGGCTGTGCCCTCGAGCCTGCACTTTGCAGGAGGAAGGGAAGGAAGGTCTGGCCAGAGTAAGAAAACAACAGAGATTCTCCTCTTGTGGTCACACAGATAAAAAGGATGGGCAGTGTGGCTCTAAGGAGTGATGGGAGAGATCCGAGCAGTCCTAGAAGTATCGAGCTTGTCCTGGTGCCGCTGCAGGGCTCACTCTGCCCCCATGAAACCTCCTCCCAATTTAGCTGTTTGCATCTAAAGCCTGACACCGTAAACGCAAAGTTTCAGCGCTTTTATTCATGTCTCACCCCACTCAAAACTCTACGCAGGCAAGAAAAGCTTTAGCCCAGTTCCCCACCCCTGGATCCAACTCCAAAAGCTGTTGAGCAAAAAGCACACAGCAGCTACGCACCAGGAAAACCCTCGAGATCTGACCCAGATCTTCCCACCCTTCAGCCACCTGCCCCAGGTGGGACATGGCTGCACGCAGGGCTCGGAGGCTGGTTTTCACCATTAGCAGTTGAGAGAGGCTTAAAGACACGCAGTTGCAGCACCCCGATTTGAGAAGCGTCCCTCTCTGCTGCTGCGTGAAACCGCTTCATCACGAGATTAAAATTTGCAAAGAGCAGGGCCAGGTCTGGCTCCCTGTTATCTGAACCACAGAGCGTCACAGCCCTTATCTGGGGGCAAGCTGGGGACACACACCAGGAAGCTGCTCATCATTTAAGGCCAAAAGAGCAAATTTTCATCATTCCAGTCACGATGCTAAGGAACCATTTGTTCCTGCCATTGGAATGGAGCTACAAGCCAAACCAAACACCTTGCCCACACCTAGGAACCACTCTCTGGGTATTAACCCACTCCTGACCTTCATTCCCTGGAAGAGCGATCTCCAGCGCTGAGGCTTCCCAACAGCCACCCACTCTGGGAGCCAGGATCCTTTCCCAGCTGGCGGGCAGCTGAGCTGCAAACAGCTTCATCAGCAAACTCAACCACCTCCAGGTGGGCAACTTAAATAGTTTTGCCAATTAGCAACAGCCCTTTGCTATTTGGATCCTTTATGTAACAAGACGTTACCTTGCGACTCCTCCAGAGGAAAGACACATCCATGTAATCCAGTTACAGAAAAAAAAAATCATTACATGCAGATAAACACCCATCAGCGTAAAGCCAGCCTTGCCCCCTGCATCCCGGCGACAGAGCCAGCCCTCTCGGGGTCCTGGCCGAGTCCACCTGCCCCCGAGTCACCTCTCATTGCTCGGTGTGGATACAGCGAGCCCTGGCTGAGCAGAGGAAATGTGTGTTCCTGCCATTATTACACAGAAGTTAGTTGATTTGGTAAATCGTGTTAGGCAGGAGTTGGATAACAGTGAAAACCAGGGGCTTTGAACCTACTGTCCTAAAAAAGAGGGACACAGGTGTGTTGCATCTCAGTTGGAGTCCAGCTAAAACTCCCTCGAGATCCTGCTGATCCCAGCTCCGAAAACACAGACTCTCAAAGCACATGTGGGTTGTTTTTTTTTTTTCCAAATAAGTCTGAGGGCTCTCTCTTATGTTGATCATCAGCCCCTGAGGCTGCTGAGGCACCTCACAGCCAGCCTTCAGGCCCAGCTCTGCAGTGAGGAGGACAGTCAGGTTCAGCCGAGTGGCTGGTTCACCACCACCAAGACTGAGATGCCAACACATGGTCGAGGCTGGGGAGGTCTCAGCTTTGGGGAAACACCTTTGGCTGTTTGCTCTGCCATCTGCGGTGCTCCGTACACAGCAGAGGCCTCTCCTGCTAAGAGAAGAACGGGGAAAGAAACAACCACAGAGTCACAGACTGGTTTGGGTTGGAAGGGACCTTAAAGCCCATCCAGTGCCACCCCCTGCCATGGGCAGGGACACCTCCCACCAGCCCAGGTTGCCCAAAGCCTCATCCAGCCTGGCCTTGAACCCCTCCAGGGATGGGGCATCCACAGCTTCTCTGGGCAACCTGGGCCACTGCCTCACCCCCCTCACCATAAATAATTTCTTCCTAATATCTAAATCTGCCCTCTTCCAGTTTAAACAAGGGGGAGATGTGAGGGACCGGGGGGTCTGAGCTGCAGCCACACGGGCAGGAGGAGGCTGGGGGCACAGCCAGGGGTGCCCATGGCAGCAGAAACTCGGCAGCAGCAGCCGAGGTCGGTCTCCTGCCTCCGCCCAGGTCACCCCTCGTTTTTCCAAAAACACAGGGTGAAGACAAGAGCCTTTTTAAAAGCACTGACCTGCTGCTGCCGAGCTGGGGGAGCCTCCCACACCTCACGCGGGCAAACAAAGCCACCGTGTCCTCCCAGAGCCTGGGCTGCCAGCCCAGCGGGTCCGTGTGTCCCCAGCCAGCTCTGGCCGTCCCAACCCGATCCCGGGCACCGAGACGTGTCCCGGCAGCTAGACCCGCTCGGCCTTGAGCGTGCAGCACGGCACGGGGACGGCTGGGGCCGAGCCAGCGGACGTGGGAGTGGGTGCGTGCATGCGGGGGGGTGTTTGTGCAGCTCCAACCCAACGCCGCTCACACTGACAGCGGGGTAACGCTCGCTCCGTCTTCTGCAGCGGGTGTCTGTGCCGGGAAAGGCGGCTCCGCGTGTTTTCCATCTTGTCAGAAGAGCTGGCTCGGGAAGGAACAGTTGCTGGGGACGGTTCGCGCACATCTTATGTGCTGTGCTGACAACGGCTCTTGACAACTCCTACCATCCCTGCAGAGCTCCCAGCGCTTCGCTTCCTGGCTCGGCTCCAGAATTCATCCGATCGATGGGGAATCAGGAGAAAAAGAGGAGGGGGGAGGAAAAGGGGTTTTCTACCTGATGTGGCCAGACACACATGAAAATGGGGTCTTTCAGGGCTCCAGCAGTAGGCACTGAATTAAAAGAATGAGATTTTTTTTGAAATGAAACAACAATCTCAGGAATTTGAAAGCTGGTCTCGTGAATTTAGAGACTAACTCAGTATCAAAATTTTTGGGTTTGGCAAAGTTGCAACAAGCAGAGAGGGAAAAAAAAAAAAGTGTGACTCCAAGTGGGTGTTTTCAAACAGCATCTTGTTTGGGGAAAATAATCCCTCTTGGTGTGTTTTGTTTTTCTCATGATGTTAGAAATAATCCTCCTCCTCAGAGGGAAGAATTGGGTTTTTCTTTTTCTGTCACGCCGTGGGAGCTACCCCAGGTCACGCCTGACCATGGCTGGTCCCCTGGTCCTTGCTAGCACTGGAGTCACCACCTCGAAGTGTTAAAGAAACACATGTGCGGGTCCTATATCACAGGTTTCTTTTAGCGGTGAAGAAATCAGCCCCGAGATGCTCTGGGTGGAGGCTTACCCACCCGGGGCCGAGCCCCAGGGATGGAGGCAGCAGGGATGCCCCGGGGCAGCAGCATCGCTCCAGGGAGAAAGAGCAATAGCTAATTGTGCTGTAATCGCTCCATAATGGCTTTATAAGAGCTCCAGCCTCCCCACCGCTGCTCCTGACTTCTACCATTTTATTTCTGTCCTGTCCAAGCTCCAGCCATCAGCCTCCATGCATCAGCTCCGGCACGGACCTCACCTGGTACCGGCGAGGCTGACGAGGAGCAGAGGCGTTCGAAAGGAGGAAGCGTCAAACAGCTTTTGTGCCAGCTGCAGTTCGCCCATGTTGGCTGACATCCCCAGTAACGCTAGTGACTTTGGTGGCATTAATCGAGGTTGGGAAGGGGGCAGCTAAAATTACGTTAGCCTGGGCATGGGAAGGCTGTGGGTGCCACTGGAGAATTGCTCTTGCCCACCCAACGCTCCCCACATCTTGGTTATGTAGCAAAAGGAGGTGTTTGCTCTACCGAGGGAGTCAGAGCAGGAAAAACCTGGAAGAAACTTCTCCCAGTGTGTGCGAGTGGGAATTTACTGTGACTGCCCAGTAAACACAGGCGTGCCCAGACATTCCCCCTTCACAGGGCAGCCCCAGAGCAGCACAGCACGGCACCGCACGGCACGGCACGGCACAGCAGTCCCTCCCAGGGGTGTGCCATCCCGCTTGGGTCCACGCTGGCATCACCTCTTTAGCGCACCCAGATGAAAATCATCCCTTTCCTGTTTTAACACACCTCTGGCACTCTTTTATTATCCCGATGCTTTAACATCCCAAGCGCAATGCACACAGCTGGGGCTCCAGTTTAATTCTTATTCCTCTTTTAATGTGTTTCAAAAATACCCAGGGAATTGGAAACGTCAGGATACCAGCGTGGCTGTATCGGCCGCAGGAGTCTGTCTCCCTGTTCACAAAATATAATTGAAGATTATTTCAAATGGGAGCTGCCTCGACGTGAGCGTTGGCTCCTCATGGCACCGACCCCAGCTTCATTTATTTCCGAGCAGTACAGAGGACTAATAAAGCTTTAACTTACCTGCTTTTATAAACCCTGTGTCTGAAGCATTCGGTGACGCACAGCTAAGGAGGAGGTAGAAGAGCTGAACCTAAAATAGCATTAGGTCTTCAGAATGGGCAGAAAAATATAAATCCCAGAGCCACGCTTGCATGGCAAGGATGCCACCGCTGTCTGTAATGCCGTGGTAAATGCACTGACCAGCAACACCGGTGGGTGACTTTGGTCTCACCGAGTCCCTGGAGAGGGGTCCTGCTTCAGGGGATGGTGCCACACTCAGACCCCTCGGAAAGGCGCTTTATTGAGCCTTGAGATTCACCCTCTGGGCACTGCTGACTCCTGCATAAGCCAGCTAGGACCTGAAGCACCAGCAGGGCCGGGTGTCCCTGCAGACACTCGGTACCTCCAGCCAGACCCGCCCGTGCTCGGGACTGGCAGCACCCACCTTTCCCCGTGATTCGTATACACTAATGATGCTGACCGTGCCGGGGGGTGTGAGTGAGGCAAGCTGCCAGGGAGGTGAACTGGGCAAGAACTGCCCCTTGTCTCTCTAAGCATGGACAGACGAACCACAGAGTCACAATACAGATTATTTCTTTTTTAAATCAGTACAGCTTGTAAAACCCAGGGATGGGCCAACCTGAGCGACGAGCATCAGAACAGCAGGATCGCTGGGCAGCTTCTATCCCAGCTGCCGCTGGAGCTACTGGGATGGGAGGGGACTTGGCAAAGCCTGTCCCATCCAGACGGTCCACAGGCCACCCAAGTGCCAGCTGTGTCCCAGCCTTGCTCTGCCACTGCCCGCGAGTGGGTGCCAGGATGGGCTGGGGTGGGTGTGCGGTGCAGGGACATCCCACAGGGGGGAGCCTTGTCACCAGCCTGCAGGGGACACTGCTGGGGGACACTGCCCAGGGCATCCCCACCAGCCTCTGCTCATGCTATGCTGCACTGGCGTGTTTGATCCCAGCACTGCAAATTTTCCTCCATTTCCATCCTCTCTGAAGTAACGGATGCAAAACGTGCTGTTTCCATCCTCCAGGGGACTGGGCAAAGCTCTGTCCACAACAACCACCGTTCAGGTTTTCAGAGCTGATCTGGGGTTTATGGAGGGAATATGATGAAGGAAATCTGCTTTCAATGGGTGTCACTGGTAAAAACTTATCCTACGCAAGGTCCTAACAGGTCTCTGTGCCCGGAGGATGCTGACAAGCCAGACCAGTGAGCTGGATCCCCACCTAACACATTCCCATCAGGTCAACTTCAAGCCAAACAGTAAAGGTCTAAAACTGGTTTAGTAAAGCCACCAACCTCGCCACGAGTCGTCACCTCACTCTGAACTCAGGTAACACTGGAGATGTCTCCTCCCACCTCAAATACCAATAAATCCATGGCACCGCCTTCATATGCAGACTAATTAAATGTGCATATGAACATGGCATCAATGCCCTGCTCCATTAAGAAATGGAAATCCACAGCTCGATGCCTGCGAAAAGACAGGCAGGGCAAGAAGAGCTTCCCCGGGGGGAGAAGAGCAAAGTGCTGGAGCACCACGAGGGAGCGAGCCCCCAGCAGCACGGGTTCCCCCCCGTCTCCTAGGGCAAGGCAGGTGCCAGGAGCAAGTTTTCTTCTCACTTTGTTTTTTCCGGTGAAAGTTGCTCTTTTGCCCAGGATACCCCAGAGGAAGCCTCAGTGTTGTATGCTCAGAGTTACCCCTGTCTAAAGAAATAAAAATGAGTTTTAAGAACATTTTTGTAGCTCAAATCACTGTTTTTCTTCTGTGATTCTCAAACTCTCCCACACTCAGTGTGGCAGACACAGCCAGCACCAACACACACAGCCTCTAGCTCAGAAATTAAGATCTTCGATCTTAACCTGTTCCCCATGACCCAAAGTGGATGGGGGACAGGAGGGGTGACAGAGCCACAGCCCCCAGGGGACAGTGGGAGGAAGCACGCTGGCAAAGGCTGGGGAGCACCGCATGAGCCAGGTTGTAATCAGTTAATTTAACTGAGTTTGGCCGGGGAACGATTAAGAAGGAGGTGATAATTTTCTTCCATATCAAGTGCCCAATCTCTTCCTGGGCAGGCTTTTATCTGCCGAGGTGCCACATCGCCAGGACAGAGATCTGTCCCCTCATGCAGATGCCCAGGCAGTAACCTTGCTGCTGCACTAACACCGTTTTGCATGACACTTCCTTTAAAGAAGGGGAGAAAAAACAAAACACTTGGCCCTACTTTATAACGCCAGAGTGTAAACAGCCCTGTAGGCTTTGAAGGACACACCTCAAGTGGGCAGGTGAGGTGAGGCTGATCAGGTCATGGAGCTGGGCCAACCGGGCAGCTGAGTCCTCTGGAGAGTCGCTGAGATCTGGAGGTTGATCTAAACCTGGGGCTTTTACTCTGCCCCATTTTTCGGGACAGCTCAGGAGGCAGCAGGACCAAGCTCAGACATGTCATTGCCCAAAAGTAGCTTTGCATCATTGTTGGATGCTGTGGAGGATGCCCCATCCCTGGAGGGGTTCAAGGCCAGGCTGGATGAGGCTTTGGGCAACCTGGGCTGGTGGGAGGTGTCCCTGCCCATGGCAGGGGGTTGGAATTAGATGATCTTTAGGGTCCCTTCCAACCCAAACCATTCTGTGACTCTATGATTTAGGAAGCTCAGCCAGGAGGGACAAACAGCCCTTTTCCAGGGGTAGATGCTCAGTGAGGAAAAGTTTTGCTCAGCTGGAAGGGCCAGGAGAGTTTGAGATGTGACCCCCCCCCCAAACGCAGAGGGGACACCGCTGCCCATGCCTCCACAGAGGGACGTGCCGGAGCTTTATCAAGACATTTGCCTCTGCAGGCTCATCTGCTCATTGCCCCCATGCTGGGAGCTGCCTTTGGGAGTCTGGAAACGGGTGAGGACAGGGAGCCAGGGGCTTAGGAGGGGATGGGGAAGTCACCAGGGTGAGAAGATAGTGGAAACAACCCGTGCAAAACCAGGGGGAAGAAATGCCCTTTATCTGCTTGCAAGTGAAACAGCCGCCTTCTTCCCGTGAGCAATGTCCCAGCTCCTGGGCTGAGGTTGGTGTCTGCAGCACCCGCAGCCTCACCCAGACAGCCCGGCCAGGGCTCGCAGCCCTCCCAGCTCGCCGTGCTCACCTGTCTCATTCCTGAGGCACCATGGGCTCACAGCAAATTAAATCTCCCCCTACAGCCCCTCGCGGATGTGGGGGAAAAAAAAAAAAAAAAAGCATTTTCCTTCCTCATTTGCTCTTTCTTCTCTTTTCTGGCCCAAACCCAGTGTCCTGTGCACACCAGCCCAAGAACTCTGTGATGTCCTGGGGCCATTTCTGCGACCCCCATTCATGCTCTGCCCAAATCACATTTGTGGATGGAAAAAAAACAGAATTTGGTTCCAAACACAATTTTTTTGCTTCCTAAAACCAAAAGACATAAAGCCCAAAGAGTGCAACCTGGAGCCTCCTGTGGTCCTGGTTTTTGGCATCCTGGTGGTCCCGTGTTCTGTTCCAGGAGGCGTTTCCTTTGGTGGCAGAACCTCTTACCTCGGGCTCGCTCGTTCCTGGCCTCTCTGACGGAGCTCGCTCCTTGCCCCATCACGCCGCACGTGAGGCTGTGCTGGGAATCAGGGTTAAAAGACAGAGAAACCAGTTGCATTGGTACAACTGGGGGTGAGGGGGGGTTCAGGAGACAGGAACTCCTTGAGATAATTTTGTCACTAAGAAGGCAAACCTCAACCATCACAGTTGGACGTTTTAACCTTGTTTTCAGTGAACATTGGGCCACTTGTATGTGGCAAAATAGGAACGCAGAGGACTGAGCCCATGGGATGGCATAAAACCGGAATGCAGTTTCACCTCCATCCTCATTTACCATTTATTAATCAAAACATATTAATTATGCAGGCAAAACCCCCAGCAGCGAGGCTGGGTCCAGGGCTGGGGTCCTGCTGGGACACATGGCAGCCTGGGGGGGATCGTGCAGCAGGCAGAGCAACGGGACCTATTTTCCCCAATCCAGGAAAGTTGGGAAGACTTAAAAAAATAATAATAATAATTTCTGCATAGAGCCGAGCATGCAGGAGGATTTCCCTGTGGCTGCAGCCCTCCGTGATGGAGTATTTTGAAGTAAAACTTCACTGAGCAGCTGGCTGGGCACACACCAAGGACACGGCATCACCTGGGGGGGCTCGGGCGGGTTCCCAGGGTGAGCAGCGGGGGGGAGCACCATAAAACATCCTCTGCCTCGCCAGCGAGGGGGTGGCTTCTAATGACCCAGGTGGGTTTCTATTGTAACGAAGGCAGCAATGCAGGATTTGACGCCAGGGCTCTGAATGTGTCACCTGCCCAGGACAATTTAGCAACTGCTCTGGGCTTTATTTTCCTGTTGTCCACAGCCATGGGGCTCGCTGCCCCAAAAGCCCGTCCCTGCAGGACCCGCCACCTGGCTGAGTGTGTGGCACTTGTATAAACCGATTTATCTCGTCTGCCTTCTCTTACAGCCCATATTCGGATGTGAAGAGGGTTTTATGGGTGCATAGGGCTGTATATACTATCTCATGACTTTAACCAAAATACTTTTTTCCCATGAAAAGCACTCGTTTGGGCACGTAGCAAGAAAACAAACAATAAAGCATCAACATTTTACCAGTAAAGCCACGGGGCTCCAGCTGACACGCAGGATACCTCTTCCCAAGCAGCCTGCCCTGCAACAGCGCCTGGAGCCAAGGCAAATCCCATGGTGCCATCACGGACAGCTGACAGCTCGCTTTGAGGTCCCAGGCTGACCAGAACAACTGACAGTTTTCTGCATAACCAGGCAAATCAAACAGAATTTTTCTTTCAGGTTTTGTTTTTTTTTTTTTTTTCCCATCCAAGACCAAACCAAAAGCAAATTTGTAGGCAGCGTGAAAGACAAAGAGAAACTCCTTCAGCATCATTTCACAGACAGGATTTTACAGCTCAGGTGACCCAGGCTGCAACCTGCGGGCTATTCCCACGGGTGACAGGGGAGCACCCAACCCCGCTGCAGCCCTCCTGAGCCCAGCCAGCCTTCGCCCACCCACACCCAGCAACATAGGGAGCAAAGCACCAACATCAGCTCCCCAGTAGCTGCACCCAGCCCAGCTCTCCGCTGATTTACCCTGGCATCTCAAGACCGTCCAGCTCTGTGCCTCAGTTTACCCAGCTGCAAGCAGACAGCTATATTTAACCTCTCTTACTGCGAGGACATTGCATGGAGTGCTCTAGAAGTGCAAAATGTATTAACACAGCAAGACCAAAGTCTGCTTTTGCCTAAGGTGGGAAAGTCCAGCAGCGACGCGACTGGGATCACTGCAGTCCCATGGGTCTGCTGGGCTGTGTGACCCCGCAGAAGCAACGGCTCCTGCTCACCAGGATGGAGCTGTAAATGCAGAAAAAAAACCTGCAGCAGCACGGGAAGGCTCGTCCCAGCACGCTGCTTTGTTTGCTGACAGCTAACATAAATGACAACGTTGCCAGTGACTTTTAAGATCCCTGTGACTTTAATTGGAAGGGACATTTTTAATAGCCCAGGCAAATAGCTGTGTGACCCCGCCAACTGCAGCGACTGCTTGCGGCAAAGCTTCACACCCAGAAATGCTGTTATTCTCCTGGCATGCGATAAGAATATCATGTGTGAACTGACATAGCAGACACGCCAACATTTTTTTTTAGCTGTACGATCTCTCTCAGAGAAGAAAAAAAAAAAAACAACACAAAAAAAAAATCAATATGCCCCCAGGGACAGCCAGACACAAACTCCAGAAGGACCTGTGTGCGTATAGAAGCTGCACAGCTGATTTCCAAGCCGTCTGCATGGGCTTTAATCAATGAACTGCAGTGATACTTGGGAAACGCTTCATTCCCAGTAATGGTCCTTTGACAGCTCTAACGAGTAGGATCTGTTCGGGGATGGTAATGATTAAAATGCTGACTCAGAGAGGGTTCTGCCATGCTGGCAGGACTACACCAGCTTTGTGCTCACTTGGAAGGTATTTTGCATCCCTCCTTTTCAACCAATCTGCAATTTTAATCCTCCGCCTGCAAACAGCTCTTTGCGGCTTTGCCCGACTGACTCCAGGTTTTTCCCTTCTGCAGGGTCTGGAGGGAGAGGGCTCTCCTCTTGCAGCAGGACGGGGACAGTCCCCGTGCTTTCTGCAGCCAGGAACAGCGAGGAGCTCGCCTGCCTGCTCCTGGGAAGGGGGAGAGGAGTGAGAGCCCCCCAGCAGCCTGGGACCTGTAAAATCACAGGGCAGGTTGCAGGCTCTGTGACGCTCTCATGGCAAGACAGCAAAGAACTTTGCAAACGTCTTTAAGACGCAGCCTCCTGCCTGAGCCTTGTGCCGCTGGCTGTAGCTGCTCACCTGGGTGCAAAGACGGGGTTTGTCCCCACGCATCCCCGTTTGCTTATGCACAGCCCCCAGGTGCCACACACAGCCCCGTTCCCTTGAACCTCACGTTTGCAGCCCCTTCCTCAGTCACCCTGTGGTAGCGCGGATTAGCAGCAGGAGACGGGGGTACCCAGGGGTCAAGAGGAGACCTGAGAGGAGGAGGAGGAGGAGGAAGGCAGCATCTCTGTCCTGCCGTGGAGCCAGCACAGGGCAGATGCTGCACCCCTGTGCCACAGGGCAGTGCCTGGCAGAGCTGGGGGGATGCTTGGGCATGGCGTGGCTTTCGGGGTAAGCACCCCCACCACCCTGCTCAGCAGGCAGGATCCATCCCCGGGGTGATCCAACCCCTAGCTGGGACCATTCAGCCACAGGAACACGGAGCAAGAAGTTTCCATCAGCACCACCTCGCTATTGCTCCATCCGCAGCATTACAGCTCCTCGCAGCCCATAATGATATTGGCTATTCAGAGGCTTTTTTGGGTTTCCTCTGATAAGGATTTTCCTTTCCTGAGTGCAGCCGATGGGTCGCAGAGGCCCCTCGCTGCTCTCGGGGGGTACGGGCAGCGCTCCTGCCTGCAGAGCCAGCGGGCAGCTCCTGCTGCGGCTGCCTGCACCGCAGGGAAATCGCTAACCCCAGAAAACTGTTCCCCTAATTACAGCGTTGGAGCACGGAGCAAACCACATAAATGATTCACACAGTGTTCCCAAGCTGCAGCCGCGTAAATTAGAGAGATTTCCAAACACTCCCGAGCCGTGCACGCTGTTATCAGGATGGAAATGCAGAAACTTTCATCATAAGGAGGAGAGGAGGGAGGGGGGAAAAAAAAAAAAAGCGCCCTGCCGTTAAATACATCTCTTCAAATCAAGAAGATCTGGGAGGTCTATCCCCTATAGATCTTTACAGAACTGTTTTAAAAACTCCTCGGGGAGTTCTCATAGGAGGGAGCAGGCAGATAGCAGGGGAACTATAGAAATGCATCAGCTTGTCATTTCGGAGGGACGCAGGGACTGAGCCTCCGCTGAGCAGAGGATGAAAAGGAGAAGGCAAGCGGAGTCGGGGCCAAGAGAAAGGGATGGCTGGTGGTGGGGAGGAGAGTTAAAAGTGTCCCATTGTTAGGGAAGTTTGCTCTCCTTCAGACCATCCCTTTCCCGGGGACACTGCCGCCGCCTTTTGAAGTGCAACCTTAGGCGGTGCCTTGTCACCCATTGGAGCTGGAGCTTTTTTTTTTTACCACATTAAGTCATTGGGTAGCAAATGAATGGGGGGTTTTGACTATTCACAACTTCACCTTATAAATATCAGGGTTGGAGGTTCCTGCAGCTTTCCTCCATCCCCACAGCTCACCTTGGGAAGGAGCAGAGGGAGGCGGCCCTGCAGGGACCTGCGGAGCAGCGAGAGGGATCCAACCCCGCTCCTTGGGACAGCCATGAAGAGAAGCACCCTCCTCATCCTCTCCGTCGCAGGGGTCTACGGCGCCGTTCTCCACGCAGCAGCATGGTAGGGTCCAGCTCATTGGAAAGGGCATTTTTTTCAGGATGCTCTTTAGCCTGCGGTGAACTGTGCGATTCATTTTCTTTTCTTTGTTTCAGGTCTGTGAATAACTTTCTGATGACGGGACCTAAGGTAATTAACACACAGACTGTAGAGCAATTTTGGTTTGCAAATGGGAAATAGGACTTTTCCAAGGAACCCCATTTCCCAAGTCCTACTGAGTAATGAAGGAAAGGACTTACCACCCATTTATACCTGTTTTCACTGATAAATGGTAAAACACGATGGATTTTAACCCCGCTGTTTCCCGTGCCAGGCTTACCTGACGTACTCCAGCAGCGTGGCAGCCGGGGCGCACAGCGGGATGGAGGAGTGCAAGTTCCAGTTTGGGTGGGAGCGCTGGAACTGC
The DNA here is from genome assembly GCA_011057875.1 of Pterocles orientalis. Classification (NCBI taxonomy): domain Eukaryota; kingdom Metazoa; phylum Chordata; class Aves; order Pterocliformes; family Pteroclidae; genus Pterocles; species Pterocles orientalis. The sequence goes on along the minus strand of WKFP01014840.1, from coordinate 1,642,346 downwards.
CCTGAGAGTGCCCTGCAGCTCTCCACCCACAACCGGCTCCGCAGCGGTGAGTGCGCCTGTACCTGCCGGCACCAGAATCCCCATCCCGGGATGCCTCTGGGAAGGAGCCGGGATGCGCTCCGGGGAGAGCTGGGGCTGGTAATTAAGCCGACGGATGGAGAAGGGCTTTGGCGTGCCAAAAATCATGGTTGTTTTTCCTCTCTCTGTATTAACTGGTATAATAAACAGCGCTAAGGTTTTTTTCTCAGAATCCCAGGCTCTCTCTGGGTCTCTATCCAGGCTGGAGCTCAGTCCTTCCTGCAGTGCTGCTCCCTGACCTTGCTCCTGTCACTTTGTGTGCAGCATCCCCAGGAGCGCAGGGCTGGAGGCACCCCAGCTTGCCATGGGGAGAAGTGTGGGAGAGATGAAGGGACAAACTGGAGAAAAGCACTACGAAACTGTCTTCATAAGCAAACCGTGGATATATTTCAATACCATCTACTACACCAAGCAGAAATCTCTTTTTTTTTTTTTTTTTTTTTTCCCCCCCCCCAGAGCAGCATCTCTATCTGAATCTGTTAGGAAAGCCAAAAAAGAAACTAAATGAGGAGTGTGGGTGCGGACAGCTGTTAGCACAGGTTCAACCACCGCCTGCAACAAGATCAATCAGGGTTTTCCCCAGCAGGCAAGATCAAAGCACAACATAGCCCCCGAGCAGGGAAGGACGAGAGGAACTGAGTGCCTGGCGAAGTGAGTGATAACTGACCTTGGCCAGGGCAGGATGGGGGCATCGCCGTAAGATCCTGCTGTTGCCAAGAAACTCCAGCCCCTACGTGGACACCTGCACAGCATTACACCAAATTGCTGCAACCTGTGATGCTGAAGCCCAAAGAGACTCCAGTCACCAGCATTTAGTGTCTGTAGCACCTTACCTTTTGTACAAACTGGGACTATTTTTTTTTTCCTTCTTGCACCTTTGCAGCACCGGAAAGCTTCATTCCCAACAAACCGAGGCTGATGTCTATGTTTGCATCTGACAGGTTTGTTTTGTTGTTTTTTTTCTCCCCCAGCTACCCGGGAAACATCTTTTGTCCATGCCATCAGCTCGGCCGGCGTCATGTACACCCTCACCAGGAACTGCAGCATGGGCGACTTCGAGAGCTGCGGCTGCGACGACTCCAGGAACGGTCGCGTCGGTGAGCTGCTGCCCCAAGACATCATCCCTCCATCCCCAAGCACAGCCCCCAAGATGTCAGGGCAGAATCTGGCCCCACGGGGCGGCTCGGCTCTTAGCGTGCGTCTGTCTTGCAGGTGGCCGAGGCTGGGTCTGGGGAGGATGCAGCGACAATGTGGAGTTTGGGGAGAGGATTTCCAAGCTCTTTGTGGATGCTTTGGAAACGGGACACGATACTCGTGCGCTGATTAACCTGCACAACAATGAAGCCGG
>WKFP01014840.1:1579492-1640900 GCA_011057875.1 Pterocles orientalis | reverse complement strand
TAAATCCAAGAGCCCGGTAGGCTGTTCAGGTCCCCCTCTCCAGCCCTCTGAGACAATCTAGCCTCTGTAGCGTTTGCATGGGGAAAAAAGTACAGCCAGAACCTGACCCTAAACCTGACCTGCAGTAGGAGTCATTCCCACTTCCAGCTTCCGCAGCAGCGTGCGATGCAACTGACTGCTAGCACGCACCATTTAATCAGAAATACGCAGGGTTTGTACTCACCTGGCGCTTGTCTGGTCTGTAAAACACAGCAAGACCCAGCTGACTTGCTCGCAATCTGCATTTCCAAGCTGTGTGGCCAGGACAGCCAGGTGTGAGCTGGCCCCGCTCCGAGCCAGACTCGCCCCCCGCTCCCCTCCTGGGATGGTGGAGGCTCTCAGCATCTTGCCAAACCTCCTTGTCTGTAAAAACAAGGACGGCAACACTTAACATAGCTATCTCATAGGGTGTGTCGAGGCTTAATCTCACCTAGATACCAGCGATTGGGACCGTATAAATACCAGAGGGAGATGGGTAGATAATATCTGTGAAGTGCTTGGCCCGGAGGAGATGCGGAGAGGCTGGGTATGATGATGATCCCGAAGCAGTTTCACACGTTTTGAATGAAACCCCTGAGAGGGACGATGGGTCGGTGCTGTGATGAGCGGGGTGAGCTGCAGGCTGGAGTGGCGTGAGAAGGGCATGACCCGACAAAGGCGCTTTCTTCTGTCCTGGAGAGCAGCTCCTGCAAGGGCTGGAGACAATAGTTTGTGTCCACTCGTTATCTGTGTCCTTTTAATTAGCAAAGAGGGACACAGATGTTTTCCAGGAACTGCAATAAGAGCACCAGCTCATGTCTCAGAAGGACCTGAAGTCGTGCCCAGCACGACCCACTTCTTCTGACCCATTGCCCCCTGAATGAGAAGTGCTGTGGTGCCTGGTTTGGGGATTTAATAGCGATGCTCTGCTGCTCCTCATTTCTCCACCTTTTCCACCAAGGCTGTGAAAGCCACCATGAAGAGAGCCTGCAAGTGCCACGGGGTGTCGGGCAGCTGCAGCATCCAGACCTGCTGGCTCCAGCTCGCTGAGTTTCGCGAGATTGGCAACTACCTAAAGATAAAATACGACCAAGCCCACAAGCTGGAGATGGACAAGAGGCGGATGAGAGCCGGTAACAGCGCCGACAGCCGTGGGGCCACGGCAGAGACCTTCCACCACGTCCACGCCACGGAGCTGGTTTTCCTGGAGGACTCTCCTGACTATTGCACGAGGAACGCCAGCCTGGGCCACCACGGCACCGAGGGTCGCGAGTGCCTGCAGACGGGCAAGAACCTCTCGCAGTGGGAGAAGAGGAGCTGCCGGCGGCTGTGCACCGAGTGCGGTCTGCGGGTGGAGGAGAGGAGGACGGAGGTGGTGGCCAGCTGCAACTGCAAGTTCCACTGGTGCTGCACGGTGCGGTGCGAGCAGTGCCAGCAGCTGGTAGCCAAGCACTTCTGCGCCCGCCGTGATGCCACCGCCGCCGCCCCCAACCACATCAAGCGGAGGAACAAGGGACACAAGAGATAGAGTGAAGCTGTGGCCCCCAAGGAGGACACTTTGGGGTCCCTGTGCTTGGTGGCTTCCGACAGAGCTGGGTTGGGATGGAGCATCCCCAGGTCCGGTGAAGCTGAGCAGGGCATCATGCCAAGCGATGGGGCTCCAGCATATGGATGCTGTGAGATTCGGAAGCACGAGGCGCAGGCGCTGAGGGACCATGGTCCTTGCTTCCATGTTTTTTCTTCAGTATTTACCAGTAGCTTCTTTCTTTTCATGAGTCACTTTATTTGTGTATTGGACAGAGGGAAGAATTCCACTTGTTTGGTGGACTCAACCCCTTGGGCCACATCCAGCGGGTCAGCGGTGGGTCTCCAGCCCCATGGCAAGCGGGGTGGGGATGGACACTGTGGCCAAAAGTGGGTCCCAGCCAGGCAGGGTGGCTCTGTCCCCCACAACGGGGACAGTCCCAGCCCCGTGGCTGATGCACGGCAGCATTTCTAGAGGAAAACTTTATGCACTTTCTGATGTGAGAGGGGGTTTTGCGGCGTCATGGTGTGTCTTACGATGACTGCAGCCTTTCGAGGGCTTTGATAGGTTTCAAGTCAGTGTTTACAGATTTCATATCTTCCCCCTTCTTTTTTTTTTTTTCCTGCTCTCCTTTTTATATTTTGTATATTGGTACCAGAACCCTTGCCCCAAATGGACAGTAGCTTCATGTACTTGTACTGGATGAAACTAAGCTGTTTACATTTCCTATACCTTTTTTTAAATTAGCAGATAAGAATTCAGAATTCTTTATGCCTAATGTTGTTTATTAATAAGATGTATTATTGCTTAGCACAATCTGTTTTCTCTCTATAATTTTGAAAACATCCCTAAAGAGTTAGATTTTTTTGGACTGTATTTTGCAATAAATACGGCAATGAAAAGGATTGGCTTCTTCCTTTCTGGCTCCCCAGGTGCAAACCTGTCCCTTTCTGTGTAAAAGCCAGCACTTCCAGGCTGTCTCATCGTTAATCCAAAAGCCACTCAGAGGTTGCTCTCCTAGACCTCAGTAAAACGGGCTCCAGGCTTCAGTCCCCAGAGGGTTTGCTTTAATACCCATCACCGTAATATCTAACCTTTTTCAAGCGCTGAGTACACAGGCACTGCCCGGCTAAAGGGAATTTGGAAGCTCCCGATGCCTCTTTAACTTGCCTACAGCCCACGTCCCCCAGACAATGCCAGGCTGCCCTGCTTTGATGTGGAAAGCATCGGCACTTGCTGCAGAATTCTTGGAGGCAGGAGAGGAGCCCTTTGAACTGGGGACAGGAGAGAAATCTTGGGAACAGTTGTGAATGTGTCTGCGGGTTCCCTGCTGCTCCGGGTGCCACAGCGGGGCGGGCAGGCGGGGACACAGCAAGGAGGGCAGGAGGGGACACGCTCCGGTTGCTGCCATCCCAAGCAGGTCCTGCTCTTCTCCAGGGCTGTGCTCCAGCCTGGGTCACTCCTAGGAGTCCCAGCGCTGCTCCAAAGGGACCAGGGCTGTGCCACCACCCGCACCTGTGATGTGGGGACAAAGGATGCTCTGCCAGGTTTGCTTTGCAGCCAGGGGAGGAGGAAGAGAGACAAGTGGAAAAAACCCCAAACCCCACAGCTCTGCCAGCATATTGCACCCACACTGCGAATGCTTTGATGCCATTGTAGCCGGGTATCCCCATGGCTCCTAGTGCAAACACAGCCTTGGCACACACTGGAGCTGAATCAGGAAGCCCAAGGTGTAAAACGAGTCGGGAAGCACAGCTGACCTCCACCTATGTTTTTCTGCAAAGGGTGGTTTGGCTAAAGCTGCACCGGTGGGCTCCCCATTTGGGGGGCTCGTTTGCTGCCTTTGGAGGAACTATTCCTAAGATTTCCACAACTAACAGGCCACACCACCAAAGCATAAAAACCCAAGATTTTTGCACAGTGTTCCCACAACAGCATTTACAACTCGCCAAAACTGAAGCGGAACTGGAAATGATAAAAACAGACAAACAAACCCCCTTTCCTGCGTCCTGTGTCTGACTTGTCTGCACAGAAACACTTTTGCAATATCCGCTCTGGGTGTCTGGACTGCTCCTGCCCCCGGCCAGCCCCCAGCAGCACCAGGAGCAGCCCCAGGAGCTGCGGGCACAGGGTGCTGCCGAAACCCCACCGAGCCACGAGGCAAGATCACACAGAGCACAGGACAGTTGCTGCTGATGTGTGGTCAAAGAAGGGAAACAGGATTTCACCAGGATAACTCCCAGCCACACATAAAAACCACCTTGGTGTATACCAGTAGCAGGGTAAATGAGCTGCACAGGTCAATCCCGGGAGATGAGGGTTCCCCGTGAGCAGGTATGCTCAGGACACACTGTGTTTTGTTACACATCTCCCTGCAACAGCTTTTCAAACTGGCATTACTGCAGAAAATAAGAAATGACAGGTTTGCAGGTGGCTGTAGCCTCAGACCAGCTATCTGCCCCATGCAGACCCTGTCCAGGGAACGGGGATGCATTGATGAGTGGAGATGCTGCACCAGAGACTGATCCTTCTCCCCCCAAACCCTCCCATTCCCACCCCCTGCAGCCAGGGGCTCGCTGAGCCAGCGCTCGTACACACTGCATTGCATTCAAATGCTGGAGATGAACCTTGAATTTGTCTAATTGCTTTTTAAAAATCCATTTACATTTCTGGCACCCAGACAATCTAAGGCAACAAGCGTACCTTATGCAAAAGCCAGAGACCAAATGCAAATTGAAGCAAACTCAAGAGAAAGTTACGTACCATCCCATGATACAAATTTCCATTCCCTTTTTATAGCTCACAGAGATAATACCAAGTCTGAACAAATACAAAAGACAACTTTAAGGCTTAGAGCTGCACCTTGCCAGAGATATTACAGTCCTGGAGAAGCTGAAGCTCTCTCATCCTCCCTCTTGTTGCTTGGATACAAGAGTCATCAATTCTCACTACATTCACTACAAAACAATAGAAATTCAGGATCATCTTAATCCATCACAGCGCTGTCAGGGAACCCCTACAGCCCTCTGCACTGGTACCACTGTCAGTAAAAACACACAGAGATGCCATGGGCACGGGGTGGCACGGGGTAACAAACCCTGAGGCTACCTGCAGGACACCATCCCTCAGGCTGCTTCCACCCTTTCAGGGGTGATTTTACCTGGGCAGCAAACTCCTGCACAGCAATTTTCAAAATAAATACCAACACACAGTGGAGCAAAGTCCTGTCATCTGCTGGTTTGCAAAGGCTCCTTCTCTATCTGTAGCCGAAGAGCATCTGAAGGGAGGGATGATGCCTTCACACCTGAGTGTATTTACTCATCCTTACCCGAAGTCAGCTCCAGGGTGGGACACTGATCCCAGACACCTGCAGCTTTCTGCCTGCTCAGAGGAATGGACAGACTGGCTCTGTAAACCCTTGAGAATGAACCTGACTGCTATCCCGCATTTACAGTAATGATCCTAATTACAATGAAAAAGTAAAAATCTCAGTCTGCTGCAGATGTTGTATGATCTCCAACCCAAACCCTGCTGCCTGCCCCTAAAGAGCTGCCGGCACGTCTGGGGAACAGGAATCACAGACTGGTTTGGGTTGGAAGGGACCTTAAAGATGACCCAGTCCCACCCCCTGCCATGGGCAGGGACCCCTCCCACCAGCCCAGGTTGCTCAAACCTCATCCAGCCTGGCCTTGAACCCCTCCAGGGATGGGGCATCCACAGCTTTCCTGGGCAATCTGGACCACTGTCTCACCACCCACACAGGGAAAAACTTCCTCCTAATATCTCGTCTCAATCTCCCGTCTTTCAGCTTAAAACCGTTACCCCTCATCCTGTCCCTCCACTCCCTGATCCAGAGCCCCCCCATCTCTCCTGGAGCCCCCTTTCAGCACTGGAAGGTGCTTGAAGGTCTCCCTGGAGACTTCTCTTCTCCAGGCTGAACAACCCCAACTCTCTCAGCCTGTCCTCGTACAGGAGCTGCTCCAGCCTCTGACCATCTCATGGCCTCCTCTGGACCCGCTCCAACAGGTCCATGTCTTTCCTGCACTGAGGAGCCCAGAGATGGATGCAGGAAGGGATGCGGGAGATGCCCTGGATGATCTCCAAGGTCCCTTCCAACCCAAACCATTCTATGATGGAGTTTATTTAATTCACACAGTGCAGGCTCCGCAGACGGCTTTTGCAAAGCACTTTGGAGATGGCAGGATTTTGGCCCAGCACTGCTCCTTCCCACCCTTCTCCCACCCCAGCCGGGGGCTGCTCTGTCCCCCAACACCCCACAGCAGCCCCCAAGCACGGCTGCATCCCACCATCAGCCCTCTTTTCCCCCAGCCCGCTTCACTTCAGCTGTTAAACTCCTTGCCGGGTGGATTACCTTTAATTTATGCCTCCAGTGCCCTTTCATGGATTATAATTCTGTACGAGATGTTTGTGCTGTATCCTCCCCCCGTATTAAAGTGTCAGTATAGCCCCAGGCCATCCATCTTCAACGCTTCCGCACGGGCTTGGCAATTCTCTGACATGAATATTATGGCTCTCAAGGCAGAGTCTCCATCACTCAAGCTGACAAGTGTTAGAATCTCTTCTCTTGAACAGGGTAAGTGACCTTTTCATATGCAGCGTAGATTCCCGGTCACGCTGCATCTGGTGCAGTGAAACCAGTGAGTGCCAGCAATTCCCCCAAGTCTTAAAAAACAAGTCACAGGTCCTTTTCGACTTGCAAAACCAACCCTTAGCATGACAAAGTTAAAGGGCCTTAATCAGCCCCTGGTTAGCCCCTGCTAAAGCCAGTCCCTAGAGGAGGATGAAAAAGCGCCTGTGCGATGCCTTCTGCAGGGTTTATTCACGGGGATTTTCAGGGAAAGATGGGGAATTGGGGTGTCTGCCTTGCTGGAGTGTGTAGGAAATATTTCTGTGACCAGCTAGTGACTTTGAAACTTCAACTCTAATCCTAAGCAATATTTTTTTTCGTAAGTGGGGTGATTAAAGTTAGATCCCTAAACCCCAGCAGCCTGCTTTTCAAAGCTGCTAAGCACCTGGGCATCCCACAGCGCGTGAGAGGAGCAGAGGGGGAACACAACCCTTGGCAGCCCCTCCAGCTCCAACCTACACAGCCACGCTGCAGTCAGACACTCCAGTCCACATCGCTCAGCCCCTGGGACTGAACGGCACGGCGACTGCACTTAAATCCCTCCTACAAAATTCACACCTTACCCCGAGTCTTTGACTAAACTGACACCTATTTTTTTTTTTTAATTCTCTAGAGAGCAAAGGTACTTCCATCGTGCCTCCTTCCCTCCACAAAGCTGCTGGTGGTGGCTCGTCGCCAGCACGGCGCAACAGAAACTTGTTAACACCTTTTCAGCTCCGTCTTAATAAAGTCAAGGCAATTAACAGCGTCGCTATTTACAAAACAAATCTTCTTTGCAACACCTGAGAAAAAGAGTTACAAGTGTTTCCCAAACATTTCTCCGTTGGGGAGAACACCTACAACGACTGTCTGCAGGGAGATGTTCCATCTGCTCTCCCGGGCTGGAGAGGACACGTCCACCTTCACCATGAGTTCATGCTGCGCCTCCATCGGGAGCCCTGATCCACAGTCACAGGTCTACTGGGAAAGTTTCTTATTCAAGGGTTACTCCAAGGAGAAAGAGGTGTGCAGGGAGCCAAGACTGTGAATGTTTCCCACCCACTGGTCCTTACTCCTGGTGTGGCTGCTCATGCTGGTGCACAGGAGGTGGGGGTACAGCAGGTTGTTCCCCCCCCCCAGAGATGTCCTGGGGGGAAAGGGTAACATACAGCAGATTTACACCTCTGCGGAGGGATTCACAAGCTCCCCCACCTCTTTTTCTGGTTCCCTGCTCTCTCCTAGGATACATCCCGTGCCCCCCACTTTGCAAGTCAGTGCCTGGCTTACAGTGCCGTAAATTCTCCCTTTTCAAACAAGCCCCATGAGATGAGCCATAGAACAGAAGATTGATGGATTGGAGACAATCAAATAACTGTATCGTGCAATGTACTTTCAAAACTAGTTCCTTCCTCCTCTTTTCCTCTCCCGTCCCGTTCTCCTTTACCCCAAACACACACAGTGGCCCATAATTTATGAACACAAAAGGTGACATGTTCCCTCACTAAGCTGCTGTCTGGGTGCAGAGGTGGGACAACTTCACACGAAAGCACTCGCAGCCAAAGGGGACTTGGTCCAAGCACTTCTGGAGTTTAGAAAAGACCCTGGCTAAAGCCTATATCATATCTCAGACCCCAAGTCATCCCTTCCAGTGGGTCTGAAAAGCAGAGAGGAAAGGAGAGGGATGGTCTACAGTTCCTACTCCAAGAGCAGCAAGGACCAGGGACTGATGACCACAGCTGGGAAACGTTCACCAAAAGCAATCAGGAGGCAAAGAGCAGCAATCGTGTGGGACAGGGCCAGAAAATGCAAGAGAATAAGTCTAAATCTGTTGTAGGACAGGAAGGTAGAGATCTACAAAGAAAAAGAAACAATGGGAAATAGAGAAATCTCAAGCAGTATTTTAGCTTTTCTTTTCTTTCTCTAGTCCTTCTTCAGTGCCCCACGCAACATTAATTGAAGCCACTTCTGGGCACATCCAGGAGAGAATGGCTCGTCAGGGGACATGCCACCACAGAGCCTGGACAGTATACGGCCCTTAATTTCCTTCTCTGATGCTTTCAATAGCTCATGGGATGCCATAAAAGATGATAATGACGAGGACAGTGGAAAGACTGTAAAACAGTGGGGAGAGGCATAGGCGTTACCTCCCCTGGGCTCAAACTCGGGCCACGCATGGACTGAGTTTGCTGGTTGGAAGCTCTTCTGCTTGGGACAGCGGCTGCACTCCATGTCCCATCACACAGCCTGGCTGCCAGTGCTCAAACCCACTCTGCGACGAGTTACCTGGTCTGAAATGTTGGGTTGGGAATCGGTGGGACTCTTGTCTTTGGTTTAGATCAAGCCTGACAGTTCGGTTGGACACAGATGAGGATGATGACAACGATTCTCACATTTCTTCCCAAGTCCGCAGACTTGGAACTCACAACACTATAGCTCCTGGCCTGACTCTTCTAGGGGGTCATCCATCAAGAACAGAGCTGACAGCTTTGAACACAGTAATTTCTATTTCTCTCCTTTTTCCCACTGCCTAGAAGCTAAACCTACTCTGAGCCAGCTCTCCATCCCCACCCCTTCCAGACAGGGACTTCTGCTGGCAGCTGTCACCAACCACGATAGGGACAAGGCACCTTCTCCCTACCACTAACTGGGTTCCAAAGGCAATAAGCAAGAGAATAATTAAATTAATGCAGTCCCGAATACCTGCTGAGGTGCCGGGCATTCCCAGCTTTGCAGCAGCACCGCAGGTGTCTGGAGAGCAGGTAAATCCAGTCGGCAGCAGGCTGCAGATGTGGCCCCGGGACATATCTCTGCTGGGGCGGGAGCTGATCCCGGACAGGAGGGCTGGGAGGCACGGCACAGAACCTCTCAGGATGGCCTTGCTCGGGTCCAGGAGAAAAAGAGCAACATTTATACTTTGATGTGCTTAAGTTAACGAGCCTTACCCAGGGAACAGCCATACTTCCCAGCTTGGACTACTTCACCCTCTGCTTCTTGTCCCATGGGCTTTCCCACTGCAGGATGCTGGGGCCATCATCTCAGGCATCAGTCTCAGCTTCTGTTTTACCAAACAGCCTGCACAACATCTATATGCTTCTGACAGCAGCACGTTCCTTTTTTTTTTTTTTCCCTGGGCTGCAAAACTTGAATCTGGGTTTGGGTCAGCCCCTGATTTGGGATCCATCAGGTCCCAGCCTCTGCTCTGCCCCAGCTCCAAGGTGTGGCTCTGGGCAGGATTAGCCGCAGGGCAGAGACATCCCCACTGCAGAACTTTATCTCCCCGATCGCCAGAGAGGTCACAAGTCACCGTCCCGTCCCTTTCAAGCAGTTGGGAGCACTAAATTGTACCTCTGGTATCCAGACACCAGCCAACCTCCCAGAGCCAGGCCAGGTACGTTGATAAGGAGATAGCGTAAATGTTCAAACAGGATGGAGCCCAAAACTCACCATTTCCTGTGCTTTAGCATTTAACCTGGCAAGTGCCGTATCGGTGGGGGAGCCTTATTTAGATCATTTCAGATTATCTCCCTTTCCCAAGGGGGCTGTTGCTGCCGAGGACTCGCCACCCTTCTGCTTTCAGGGAGGAGGATCTCAGATTTCACACAAAACTAAGCATGGGGTGTTTTGTACGTTTTCAGCACAAATTTAGTTACAACTACGATCAAATAAACATTAGGGAAGAGTAACAAATACTGCCACCAAGGGAGCCGAGAGTGGCCATCAGCTCCTTTGGGTTTTAAACCCCGGGTGGTCTTTGGGGCACTTCTACTCTCTCTGTCCCGTGAAGAAGATGGAATTAATTTCCACGTCACTGTGGTTTGTTCAGTATTGTATTAACCACTCTGCCTCGTAACCAAGCTGACCACTCTTCAACTCGTTCCCTTGAAACTCGGCTGTGAGCGGACACTGACCTCACCCCAGGGAACTGTTTTCCTGGAGACTTTTTCCAGCACTCAAACCGGTTACATCTCAGTAGGCTATCAAATCCACATGTGAAAATAAACTCATCATCTTGTGCATGCAGTTCAGCTTCCTTTTAAGGAGATGGAAATACATTAGGGCATCCCACTAAAGCAATTTACACATCTTGCTTTATTTTCCCAGGCAGATCATTACCAGCTTTTGGGAAAATGTATCAACTAAGGGGTCATGAAATAATAGATGTGTCCTTCAGGTCCCACTCCCTGGCACAAATTCCCTCCTGGCCTGGGTTCTGGACGACAGGCAGCTTTTCACACAGACATCTTCATTTCCAAGATATTTCTTTTTTCACAGCCATATGGTGATGGGTGAAAAAAAAAAAAAAAGTCCCAAAGGCTGGAAAAATGAAACCAAAAAGCAGTGAAGCACTGCTGAGACAGGCAGGTCGGTGCTTACAGGGTACAGGGAGATGTGCCAGAGGGATGTGTGACCTGCAGGGGCTCTGCTCGGCAGCAGTTTGTCACCGAGGTCGCAAATGTCTGGGAAGCGAAGGGGGAAGAGCGGTGGTGGCAGGTCTGCTCCCTGGGTTAGCCCAGCATTGTCCCCTGCTCTGTCGAGTGAAGGTCCATCCATCATCGTTTGGGGGCTGTCTGGTGGTCGAGGGGCTTCTCCACAAGTGTTCGGCTGCTGGAGACAGGCAGAGAGCAACAGGACACGACATCTCCAGCTTGACATCTCACCTGTGCACAGCTGTTTGTGTGGTGGACTCAAGACAAACCCTTATTTTCTTACATATCAGAGAAGATATGTACACTCCTCTGCTTGCTGAGAGACACAGATTCTCAAGACAGCTAAATAAACCAGAAAAGGACTCACGGTAAAAAATAACAAAAATCCTTAAAAAAAGGTCTGGATGTGCTAGTCTTCCTTCCTATTCCAACCACGTCCCCGCCACCACGGACAGAGGTTTCCAGCCTGTTCCTCTTCTCACCCACCCACCAGCCCCTGAGGAAGAGACGCTCTGGAGGCTTCATCTGGGTTAGAGACAGTCCTCGCTGCCTAACGACAGCCCAGCAGCTGGTAAGACAGAATGTTAGGTCCCCACCGCTGCAGCCACGGCGTGTTTCCCATCGCAAGGCACGCTGTGACAACTTACCAAGGGTTCTTTCGCTGGAATGGCTCCAGCAGTATTTATAGTTAAGAAATACTCCAGGTTGCACACAGAAGGTAGCTGAACATGTGCAGATTTTACATGTCAAGTTTTTTAATGTATTTTTTATCTAAACATCCGGCATTTCTTGACACCCATCTTTTAAAAAATTCTGTGTAAAAGAAATAACTTTTTCCAGCAGAAAGCAATTTCTGAGTAGCTTCCCCACAGGCCCACAGTGCATGATGTGCAAATGACACGGCAGCAAATACGCAGACAGCTGGGGAAAAGGTGAGTAACGCAGCTGCTTGGCAAAGAATCGCAGCAGCCCGTATTCTCATTTAGAAATTTTAGAATGCACCTGCTGTGATGCAGCAAAGCAATGGGCTTTGGGAACACCAACAGGCCACCTGGAAACACCTCCGGGCTGTGGATGGGTTGGACAGCCCCCTCACAATGATAATTTTGTCTTTTTTAGGATGCTGGAAGAACCCAACATCCCCAGATCTGGCTGCAGTCTCCTAAACATCCCAAGCAACGGGTCTGACTCCCTGGCTGATGGTCTGGGGGAGCAGACAATCTGCTTCCCAGGCTCTGCCACATGGGATGATGGAGAAAACCAGATGCAATCCATTTTGGCAGTGGTACAGTTCTGATATTGCTTTCCTGCTATATTTATCTCCATCGATTTTTTTTTTTTAAGTACTTGTTCAGGGTCCTACACATAACCAGTAAACTTAAAAACACTCCTTCCACGTTAATCATGTGAGAAGAACAAAATATTTCATGCTGATTCTTACGCTGGAGAGCCCTTTTCTTCTAGGGAGTTGTGCCCTCTGTGACACAGGATGCCCGGACCAAGCCCATTGGTGTGGGCAGCCTTGGACATCTCAGGGAAGGGTGTACAAGAGAAGGTCGCAAGAAAGGGAGGAAATTTATGCTTCTTGCAGCGGCAGAGATGAATGCATTGATTGAGCCTGAAGGGATGTAAGAAAGAATTTTTTTTTTTTTTCTGCAGGGCAAACCATCGGAGCTAAGAGACCTAAGCCAGAAGCAGAGCCTATGGGTAAGTGATGACTCAATTTCATTCATAAGCCAAGTTTAACTACTTCAGCAGAAAAAACCACAACAACAGAACAACAACAATAAAAAAAACCCACACAAAAAACCCCCCCAGAACGCATTACAATCAGTTTTCGAAGTGTTTCAGCCAAGGGAAAATGTCCTATCCGCTGCAGTGGGCAGCCAAATAAACTTACGGTGTAGCCGGCAAGGCAGAAAGCTGTTACAGAAGTCAGAAGAAGTTGAGCCTCGTTGCCCAGAGAAGCTGCAGATGCCCCATCCCTGGAGGGGTTCAAGGCCAGGCTGGATGAGGCTTTGAGAAACCTGGGCTGGTGGGAGGTGTCCCTGCCCATGGCAGGGGGTGGGACTGGATGATCTCCAAGGTCCCTTCCAACCCAAACCGTTCTGTGATTCTATGATTCTATGAAAACACACCATCGGCTGCTCACACGGGTTCACACGGGGGACACCACACATCCTCCAAAGTGAAGGTCTAGATACCTTCTCAGGAAATTTTCTCTGTAGTTTTGGTCATTTGAGAAAGTGATAGCTCTTTGAAAGTAGAGAGTGATGCCAAAAACATCTTTCCACAAAGTCAGGTACAGCAGCAGGGACAGCGAGGAGAGGACCGCCCAGCCCACGCAGAGACCTGGCTACCCCAGGGCAGCCTCTCTCCACTGTGTCCCCAGGGCACACAGAAGACTGGTGGACAAACCTGAATTAAGAGTCCAGAAGCCTTGACTTGTGCTTTGTTCCAAAGAAGACAGTGAAGAGGCTTCTTCCACATGAACCCAGAGGACTGGGCTGAAGATCCAGCATGTAGTGCCGAACACCCTTAACTACAAGCAGGCTTTTGTTGTTGAAGAGCTATGCTGATATACTGCTCAGCTGATGTGACACAAAGCTGGAACTAAAGAGAGATGGATTTATTCTTCATTCTGCTGCTGCTGCTCCAAAGGATCACCTGAGGAGAGTCATTTCACTTCTCTGTCCCTGACCTTCACACTTGTACCATTTGTGTACTGCCAGTTCCCTTGTACAGCATCCCCACATCTACTGACGAGAGATGTTATAAACAGGCTAGGTATCATTATTAAATCTATGTTTATGGGTTACTAAAAATTGTTCATTCCAGGAATCTCATGCAGCCATAGAAAGGAACATTTCGCAGAGAATGAGCAACGGATAAAGATGCATCCTGGCTGCTCTGTAGGGTGGTGATGTTCTTTGCCATATGTGACGATGAATTAATAACAATTATAACACTAAGTTGGGAGAATGCCTCGAAACAAAGTCAGCACTCAGGTGAGGCAATGCTTTAGGGCAGTTCATTTGAAAAAAAAAAAAAGCAATAAAAGGCTTAAGAACCTTCACAGATCCTAACTACATGAAGCTAATAATCAGTATGATAAACTATCACTTACATGAATGGGAAATAGAATGGACATTTCATTTCCTACGCCTTTGTTGCTCCCATTCAATTGCACCGATGGCGCTATTCAGGGAAGCCAGCGTGGTGCCTGTTTACAAGAGAACTTTGCAAAACAAAGACAGTCATGGTCAAAACTTTGCTGGTCAATTCAGTATATTTACATGGAAGACCTCCGAGAAAAAAAAAAAAAAGTATTCTGAAATAGCCTCATGGGAGAGTTTGGTTGGAAGGGGTAAGTAGCAGGGAATGGTCTCACGGCGATCTAGATGTGTGGTGGCCACAGAAAAAAAAGCATCTGGTTTGCAAAGAGAGGCTTGATCAAACTTTCCTCATCCAGGCAAAAATACCACTGCACAACTCCCTTGTCCAAGCCTGGCTCCAGAGAAATCTGGCACAAACTCTTTGCTTTCAATAGGAGCGGAGAATGTGCCATGCCAGCATCTGACAATACGTTCAGACATATGTGTAACGTACCAGCTGAGCAGCTCCCAGAAATGATCCGATTTTCCTTCTTTCTTTTAACTGGGAGAATAGAATTGCTCCGGATTTACAATGAAGCAAACCGAAAGCACAGTTGGAACCACTGTTTTTAAGAAGACCTTGCTATGCCATAACTTTTCACGGTTCAGTTGCTAAATTACACATTATAAAAATAAGTAAGTGCAATTGCAAGACTGTGTTAATCTCAGAAGTTTAAACATCACCCTGTAATGCCTGCTTTATATTGGCCCACAGTAAAGTACTTTACGGGGCATGCAGAAGATTTATCCGCACGCGTATGTTAAATACTCCTGGGAATTTTCTCACATAGAGAGACGGAGCCTGACACAAAACTAAATACGTACAAACCACTGCCGTCATTCACACTGCAACAGGAATGCCACCCACCCAGTAAGAAAAAACTTTACGACACCTAAAAGAGATAAGAACCAACAGCCAGCAGAGCAATAAGCTGTTGCTTTGGGAAGTGCAGAATTTCCTAACCTGACAATCAGTGCAGATTCTGGAAACATAACAAAAAACCAACTGTCCCCTCGCGAGGAAATGAGAGGTTAGGCTTTGCCTATAAATAGATTAGACAGAAGCATGGGTGGTTTGCAGAGCAGTTTCCTAAAGCCAAGAGGATTTAGAGACAAATTAGGTTCTTGCACATAAAAATTCCCTGGAATTTTGGGTGAGTTCATATGTGATTGCTCCCCCCGGGCAGTCTGGGGCTGACAGACCCAATTCCCTTTCGCAATTCTCTCTCTACAGATCCATCCAGGCTGACTCAGAGATCCCAGGTGAGAAGACTTTTAAATAAAGTAAAGCTGATAGTAAAGAAGTTGTAGATATGGTACCCATTTATTTTTTTTTTTCAGTGATGCTTCAGAAGGTACCACAGCTAAGCAAGAGTGAGTCAGTCAGGTGTTCCTGGGGACAGGATCTACCATACAGGAAAAAATGTAAGCACACCCAGCAAGGCACTACATGAAGTACTTTGTATGAAAGCATCGCCTCCCTCGGCTGTAAAACACTCACAAGCAGCAAACGGAAGAGAATTCTTAATCCTTCGGTGTTATCATCAACAGAGTATCATTCACTCACTTGTCTGCAAGCTGCCTTCTTCTCCCACCGCCTGCTTCGCCTGACAACAATGCCTCACTGCTGGCTCAGAAACCAACAATAGGCTCTTCCCTGAGCTTAGAGCAGCATCCCCAGGATCACTTGGCGGGAGGCAGCATAACAATAATTCGACAGGCCTCCTCCCGAGGAGACCCACCATCATCAGTCATGCTGCTGACACACTGCACGCCCAGCGGAGCTCACCCAGGCTAGGGGAGCTCTCCAGGTAGGGGCAGCTGCTCCTGAGGGACCAGCCAAGAGACAGCAGCTTTTGCCATTTCACTAACAGCAGAACCACAAAGTACCTATTTCTTGTGACGGTCCTTGCGACATTGCCGTGGTGGTTTGAGCCAAGCCTGGTTGAGTAAAGCAAAGCAGCAAGTAGTCGGTAAAGGGGACTGAACTCCTATTTCTAGTCCAAGACCAAAGCTACTGACCGGCGTCTAAAAGGAAACAGCACTGCAAACACAATTGTAAGTTACCTTGTTATGATGTGCAAAGAGCCTCTCTTTCCAACAAAATAATTACTCTTCAGATTTTTTTTAAAAAGGAAATTGAAAAACCACAGTGTTTTCAGAGGGTGCACTGTTGTCGGGTAGTGCCAAAAAACAACCAACATTCACTGTCCAGAATAACATGAATTATCTTGATGACTGCTCCAACCTAACAAATTTAAATTAACTGTGACACTTGCACCTTCAAACAGAATCTGTCATTCTAATATGGCACTGAAAAAAGTAAGGGTTTGAGTCAGTCCTTCCCTTCATACGGTGCCATGAGACAAATGTCCATCAGTTTATCACCAATGGGCAGCTTTTGCCTAGACAACTATTGTTTAAAGGATGGTCAAAATTAATAACTTGAATGAAGGAAGACAAATCCTCTCTTCTTTTCCTCCATGAGAAACATGAGGGTTTGCAAACCTCCATGTAACAATTTTTTTGCTTGAATTTGCTGAATGAAAGTCCTCAGCTCTGAACAGCACCTCATTTCTGAAGCCCAGCATGCTGGAATGCTCTGACTTGTGTAGGCAACGAGGAACTGGCTTTGATCGAGGGTTCTGCCGTCTTTAAAGTACGTTCAAGGTTCCTGGCAGTCTAACTGCTTTTAGAGATAATAAATCCCTTATGGGACAAGGCAGGCTGAACAATCACATACTTCAGACTAGCTCAATCTGTACAGTTCTAAGCATAACTTCCAGTGCAGGTGATTGCAAGCATATGATAAGCAAAGATCCAGGAGAAAGTCTGTTGAAAAAACAGAATTATGAGAAACAGACCGAACTGCTGGTTTTATGGACATAGCTCTATCCCAGCACTCAGGCAGTAAAACCAAAATGAACTCCCTCAAAGTTAAAAATACCCAATAAAACTCAATAGGCAAGGTAATTATTTTGATTCGACAGAGGGAGAACAGAGGTCACTCGTTCCCATAGAGAACAGCTTACCTTGCTGACACCAAACAGTAGGACATCTTTCAGTTCATCTGTTTTTTCCAAAGCTACACTTTCTGTGATATGGGTCCATAACACCGGCCAAGCCTGTACCACTCTGGGTCAAATAAAAATGTAAAGACCAAAAGAAATGTAAGCAGCATGTCCTCCACAGCCTCTCCTGTGGTGTCACAGCTCCCTCAGGGGACCAGGCTAGTTGTTGATTTTACATTTCCATTGCCCACATCCTGCTTATTATAGCAGGTTCCTCAAGATCTCAGCTGTGAGATTTGCTGGGTCAATACTTACCCAGGTGTAAAGATACAGTGAGGCAGGCTGGCACCCACGGGATTAGGGTATCTCCTCTCTTTCTACCTTTCGTTTAGAAAAAGGGAAGCGAACACAAGCCAGCAACTGAAGGTGTTAGCTCTTATATTGAGAGAATAAATCCATGATAGACATACACTTCAACGAATGAAACTTGATATTGCACACCGGTTATAAGGGGAACATTTCCAACATCAGCTGCTTTTGCCCTTTCTCCTGGAAGTTACGATCTTCTGTAGATACAATACAATACAGGTCTGCCACAAAAGCAAAACGGAAAACTCCAGCAGTAATATAAAGGAGATATTTATTGTCGAGCAGTATTACATCAAAATAAGTAAGCAAATGCTACAGTAACTAACAAGATACAGGAGAACATCTTGTGAATTCACCAAATTTTAGTTTCTGGCATATTCAAAAAAGAATTTTTTCTGTTTGGCTGACAGAAAACCACAAAGTGAAACTGTCCTGTAATTGGAACAGTCAGACACATACAGGGACAATCATTATAAACAAAAGGAATTATTTGTAAATAGATCTGTTCACTGTATTTCTAACCACCTCATTTTTTTTTCTTCATATTTGTGGGTTTGAGCTTGCTTTTTTTTTTCTTCTTCTTCTTCTAAAAGTCCCAAGATTTTTAGGTCTTGGTACTACAGGGACCTATTTTCTAAAAGTTTATTCTCTGCGCTGGCAATAGCGGTTTATTCCACAGAGAAGATAAACAATTAGCTTAAACAAAGTTTAATGTTACAGACAAATTACTTATGTTTCTGGTAATTACTCAGGTTGGGGGAGCAAGTTTTTTCATGAAACAAATTACAAAATTGCTTGTTTGTTTAGTATTAGTCAACATACTAATATTTCAGAGTTGTGAAAATAACATCGTTTGCTCTATCCTAGCCAGTCAAACCATCTTGAAGTTAACAGTGCAAGTTACAGCTCCTAAGAAAATTAAAAGCCCCACGCCCCCCAGAAATAGTCCAGTTACTTTAGAAAAGGTAACAGTGCAGCATTAACCCATTGCCTGTTGAGTAGCGCAGCCCCTAACTCCTCTTGAAACTCTCAAACAGAACACATTAGAGTTCAAGGGCAAACAACAATACAAGGAAACCAACAGAAATCAGCATACCTGTTGAGAGCAGGAGAACACAGAAAACGCCCTTAAGGTGAGCTGTTCCAATGAAGCACCTTTGTTTCAAACAAATGTTGGAAGACAGTATTGCCCCTGACTAACATACACCTTCTTGTGACTGCCAAGGGGAATCAAGGACTGATCTACAACCACTGTGCCTTTGCCACTGAGATGGGAAAGGCACATTCAATGCACCTTCAAATCTTTGCTTCAAATTACATTCTGGCAAAACATGTCAGGCTCAAGTGAATCATCTTCAAGAGTGACCTTAGCTCGGTGATGTAATCAGCAATTAAAATTCCAAAATTGTTAATATGCCTCCAGTAACTGCTTTTTAAGTTACATCCAAGTGCCTCCCTTCATAATGGAATTTGTGTCTGCTAAAAAAAAATGCTGAAACACAACTTCCAGTTTCACAAAGCATGGGCCAGCTGTATGTCATTTGGGAATCTGCACTGATGTAAATAATTTGGTTCTCCCTAGACAGCCAAGCCAAGATAAACGGAGAAAATAGCAGTTAAGGCACACCTGGTGGGAATTTTGTCTTTTTCTAGTCACCTGACACCATAGATTTATCATGTAATTCTACATTCACTCTGTCCATAGAAAAGCTACCAGAACTATTAAATCCTGGTTAAGTGTAAGTTTATTTATCCCGTGAAGACACATGTAGTTTTGACAATAATGTTTACTTCAGATAATATTGATTACACAGCCAAGGGATATACTGAAAATGATTATATACATCTGTAAGTTGGAATGCTTGAGATGGTTTCCACTGAGCTCTCACCCCTGATGCTCCTCTGCAGTGACCTGATGTTGCAGCCTAGGTTTATTAGGATTGTGTTCAATCAACCAGTCAGCAAGCCAAATCTGTGGAACAGAAAACACAAACATCTTCAGGTTTCTGTTGTTTTCTATTAAGTGTGTGGGATAATATTAAAAGCATTATTTGAAACCTCTGATACAGACACTCTCCCACTGTGCTGTGGAATTAAGACCTTCCAGAAAAAAAACAGATATACAAATAACCTTGTTTTTTCTAAATGTTATTTTAAATCTTTACCACTCACTTCGCTCTTGAACAATTCACATTGATCTTCAGAAGACAGCTTTTCCTGGCAATGTCTATCTTTGCTTATGTATAAGAACATTTGAGCCATATTTAAAATAATCCAGTAATTTCTGTTCTGTTATTCAAAATAAACATTACATTTTCATAATTGTATTTAGGTTAATTTTAAATGTAAGGAAAACATATAATCAAGATTGTTAATTTTCTCATGAAGGGGTGTTTTTGATGAAGCTTATCTTGGCTGATACATGGAGCTTCTAGAAAATGAAACTACTTAATGAAATACTCCTGATTACAGATACTTTATCTAGCAATTATTCATTAAAAGCAGCAGCCTTCTGCACTGAAAACACACTAAAACTTAAAACCAAAACACGGTTACATTTTGAAACTAATCTTGTAAATTTTCCAGCAAATTGTACTTCAATAAGAATGTGGGAGGTAGGAACCTCATGAGTCCTAACTTCATCTGCCAATGTGTCAGTCTGGCCTCAGGCAAATCAACCCTTTGCCTCAATTTCTCCACTTGTAAAGAGATTTTAACACATCCTTATTTACTTCACAAGGCTGTTGACAATTAGTTTCTGGAATGTTAAGTACAACAAACTTCATACCATACTGTGAAGTGAAAGAATTGATAGAATAGTAGACCAGTAAGGTAAGCAACACTCTCCTTTTATTACCAGGTACAAAAAGATTGGTTTGCAAAGAAAGAGACAAGCAGAGCACTATGATAATTCTCACAGGTTAGTCAGCAATAGCAGAAGGACAGTAAGAACTCAAGACAGAAATGGAAAACAAACAAACAAACAAATTCCCAAACCATAAAAGCCCAAAAAGCCCTTAGAAAGACTGTTTGGGAAAATGAGAAAGCTTTACATCATTTGAGCCTGATTAAATTTTTGCTGCGTTATTTAAGGAATTGACTGGGACAAGCTCTGTGCTGCTAGCAAGTATTCAGAAAGGAAAAAAATAAAAAGGGGAACAAAAAAAAAATAAAAAAAGATGAGCCAAATAACCCCAACTTCTGTTCCTAGAAGGATACGAGGAAAAAAAACCCCACAAACAACCCACACAAAAAAAACCCAACAAACAAACATACAAAAAAACAAAAACCAGCCAAAACCACATTCCATCAATCTCCCTGTAAGTCACCCAGGAGATAACAAACCAACATGTATTTCTGGAAAAAGCTGTATCAAATCAACATTATTTTCCTTCTGTTACAAGGTCACAGGCACTATGGACAGGGAAGGAGAAGCAAACATGTTTTCATGTTAGTAAAGCTATTGACACTGCTTCATATAGCTTTATAGCTTTCCTAAAAGCAAGGAAGGAAAGCATGGTACCGATGAAGTTACTATTGGTTACCACACAACTGGCTAGAAAATTGTGCTCAGAATGCAGAGATTACAATGAGTTAGAGCAATGTGATTTATAAGGCAAGAGGAAAAAAATCAGTTTTTATTATAGTGAAGGGGAAAAAGATGGTAACACTCTTCAAACATGCAATAGGTTGCTGCAAAAAAAAAGGAGATATTACATTGTCTCCGAAGTCTTCTGGGGATAGTAAAAGGAAAAAGTACAAATGGACTTAAAATTGGAGCACAGGAGATTTAGGCTAACTTGTAGTGAAAGCTTTTCAACTAAGTATAATTAAGCACTGAAACAGGGACACTGCAGATTCTCCATCATTTGGAGTGCTAAAGAACAGGCCAGACAAACATCTGTTAGATACAATTGGTCTGGCCTTTGGGCAAAGGGATGGATGAAGAGCCTTCTTCATCTCTGTTTTCCAGGTTTCTGTTGTAAGAGTGTCAGACATACAGATAAGGTGAACAGGTTATAAAGCTGGAACAATCACAGTACATCTAACCTGACCTCATGTATACCACATAGTTCATAGAAACATCCCTTAATTACTGCTGAGGCTTTTTTTTCTGAAATGTATCTTTTAGAAAAATGCAATGTTGACCACAAACCTGGTAATGATGCAGAATCCAGCACAACTGCCAGTAAATTGTCACCCTGACTAATTATCTGCATTCTTAAAGCAGTACTAGTATGAACTACTTGAACTTCAAGAATACAAGACACATTTACCATATTTTTCCAGATGAAAGTTAATTTTGTTTAGGGACTAAAAAACAAACAAACAAAACCCCACCAAACCACAACAGGAAATTAACTCTAGTCTTTCCACTAAGAACTGTAACTTGAATTATATCCATGGTTGAAAGGAATAAGTGAGAGGATGGCAAGATGCATCAGCTTGATAACTAGAAAGGGGTTGCAAGACAGGAGAATTTTCAGTAGGTCAGTCTGACTATTTAAGATATGATTCTTCTGAGTGAAACCTAATTTATTTTCCTGGTGAACTGTGGAGCAACCCAAGTAAATGCTGATCAATGCTGCATAGTCAGAATAATAGCTTATCCTAAAGAAGGTTTGATAATACAAATTTAAATAAACATAACAATGAGAAAATAAAGGCAGCCTTGCTGAGAACTATACAGTCTTTTACTCAACTGCCTATTACCAGTGTAATTAACATCTAATCTCACTCAGTATCTATTGCATGAGAGCTATTTCTTCTCAAACTCACCTCAGAAACAGTAAAGTAAAAATTTATATTTGACATCGTATGATAGTATCCATTTACTTCTCCAGCTATCTGTAACTATGTGTTAGACTTTTACAGAAATCACCTAAAACCCCTGTCATTTCAAGTGAAATCACATTTAGTCCTAGCCCTCATTTCCCCGTTAACAAACCAATCAACTTCTTGAAAGGCACAGCTCTTCTGTTACAGAGCAGCTTCCCTATATACAGGGACTTCACTAATACAAAGTAAACGTACACACAGCACAATCCTGACAGACTGTACATACCATGGGATCTGCTGGCTTCTCTTTACACAGTGCAGTGAGCCCAGCTAGTAATGTAGGCTTTACACAAAGGTTCAAGTAATCTCTAGCTCTTTGTCCAGCTGGAATGGGCTCCATGATCACTGTAAAAAAACAAACAAACAAACAAAAACAACAACACACAAAACCAGCTTGCAGAGTGATTTTTTATTTTAAAGGTTGCTTATATATGAGGTGCTGTTTTCCTTAATGAGTTAATAATACATAATGGTTTTTACAGCTTCTCCCACAACAAACTGCAAAAAACTACCCCAACCCCTTTACAATGTGCCTGAGGTAATCTTACTAATTACAGCCAATTATGAAAGGGGAGGAAATCAGATCATCTGGGGAAAACCTAGATCCTTGAAGATGCATTGGGGGCAGGAGAGAAAGAATATATCCCATGTTTAGTACTTCCTTCTTGTGTGAAGCTGGTTTATGAAGACCCTAAAAATCCCACCTTAAGTCCAGCTTTGTCGTTGAGGTGAGAAGAGACATGGTTTACAATGGGTAGGGTTTTTAGGGAAGTGCAACATCTTTTATTAAACTAACTGATACAGTTGACAAAAATAGGCAAGTTTTTTTGCCAGCAGAGTTTCCTTTCCATCTTTCTGTCAAAGAGCAAAGCCATCTTTCAACTGGTACAAACACCAGATCCTCTCCCAGCCTTTCTAGGTTCTATGGCCCATTTCTCTGGCACCTGACTTTGAGATTGCACTATCATGGGAGCATCCAGCTGCTGTAGAACAGGAATTACTCACACTGAGCCCAACAGGAGTTCCCAGGCTAACACTGCCAGAAAGACATGCTGGAGTGTAATAGCTTCCCATTTCTTCTCATTTACCAACTTTGCCTGCTCCAATTCCCAGACCACAGAGTTCGAAAAGTAGAAGCAGTCCCTGTAACTATTATGGCTTTTAAGATATGTTTAGGTATGCCTTTCACAGCAAAAAATACCAAACTTATATGTAAAAAGATTCACATTCACATAAAGCAAACAAACCCCTTCTAAATCCAATTATACCTAGAGTTTGGACAAAAACAAGTAATAACTGGGAAGGACACTACCCTCCCAAAGACTGGCAATGTATTATTTGTACCATTTTACCTTCTGGAAACATGAATTTAATTTCTCTTTCTGCTGAGGAAATGCTGTGACTGCCATGAAATCCATTCCTCAGATCATCAGTCCCATAAATTGCTCTTAAACTAAAAACAAGAGAAAGAACTGCTTAGTAGGCAACTGCTAATCCCTTCCAAGTCTCTACAGTCAAACAAAACACAAGTTTAAAAATGTCCATGCACTCAGCATTCTCCATAAAATGGATTAACTTTGCATACTAAAAAACAAAGGTGGAAAGCTATGTTACAGAAAATTTAAGAGATAACAGGCCACTCCAAATATGTATTTCTATTGCAAAAGAAAAAAAAAAAAAGAGACAGGGGAATTCTGGTCTCAAGAGAAAGACAATATCCTACCAACTTCACCTAGGCCAAACAGTAAGGTACCTGTGAGGGTGAGTTCTCCTAGCTTTTATGCTGTTCGATGGTCCAAGCAGTTCCTTCCAGTATGAGACTGCGCAATGTCTAGCAAGAACCATGGCAATTAAAGGTCCAGAACTCATATAGGCTGTTAAATTAGGGAAAAACACTTTTCCATATTGGTCTGCATAAAAGTTGCTACATTGCTCTGGGCTTAATTGGAGTTTCCGTTTCTATAAAGTGTAAAAGAAAAAAAATAAAAAGCTTGCCAACTTAAGATAACTTGCTACCTCAGATAGGATACAGCTCCTCTGGTGCAGTCATATCTTCAAGTGAAGGAGAACAGACACAGAATAATGTTCCAGCCTAATCTGATTCTCCCAGATCTGATCCTCTTGAAGACACAGTAAGAAAGAGCAAGAGTTTTCCAAGTTAATTAAGCAACAAACAGGACATTGGAGTAAGATGTGATTCTAGCCTACACCAACTACAGCATTTTAAAACTGCAGGCTGTACATTCAGGGCACAGTACAGGAAAAGTAAAGAGCATTACAAGAGCAGGGTCTAATTATTCAGCTGCTCCAGCACAACCTTTGACTTCTAAACAATTTTATCTTCAGCCCACACAGTTAATTATGCAATTGTTCTATTTTTCATTCAGTATTCATGCTCTATGATTCTCGCAATAGCTGTCTAAGCAGGTGCCCAGGATTAGGACAAGTTTAGAAGGTTAACAGAAGGCATAGGGTAGTAGTCACTAAGAGAGAAGAAAATAAAAAAAATTTAAGCACATTCTTTGAGCCTCAATTTATGGAACAGAAGAGTACCACCAACTCAGACTCCTAATGACTTTGGTGCCAAAAGTCACTGGAGATACAGAAGATGCTATAAACGTCTTGTCCTTAAAAAAAAAAACCCAAAACCTAATTTATCTTGTCTTTTGATACATTTTGTATAAATAAAACAAGCAGAAAGGGAGGAAATTAAAGAACATAGGCCGAAAA
Source organism: Pterocles orientalis (assembly GCA_011057875.1). NCBI lineage: Eukaryota > Metazoa > Chordata > Aves > Pterocliformes > Pteroclidae > Pterocles > Pterocles orientalis. The sequence goes on along the minus strand of WKFP01014840.1, from coordinate 1,616,199 downwards.
GCGACATTTACAAGAATAACAAAAATTACTGCAATTTTCGGGGAATAAAAAAGAAAAATCTCAAAATTATGTCTAGAAGCGCAGCCGCCGCTCACTCAGTGCCACAGAGCCAGCTGCCACGGCCAAGGGCGCTCCTGCGGAGCCGGCATGAGAATGGCAGGAGGAGGAGGAGGAGGAGGAGGAGGAGCCGCCGCTGGGGGGTCCCGGCCGCACCCGCCGCCGGTGACAGCGCGAGGGCACAGCGCCCCCCAGCGGCCGCCCCGCCGCGCGCCCGGGGCATAGCGAGCTGCCGCCCCGCCGGGACCCGGGGAGGGGGCTCTGCCCTGCCGCTCTCCGTGTACAAACCGCAGCCAAAAGCGAGCAAAACCGACCTGCCAGGCACGGAGCAGCATTGCTGGCTCCTCGCTGGAGAGCCTGATGCACCCCTTAGTCCTCCTCCGGTTTTATTGCCCAGATTCTTACTGTAGTGAATTTTTTTTAAAACGCTCTTATCGAGCGAGTGTATAAACACCCCCAGAAAAGAGGACTGAGAGAATATGTTTCATACTAGCTAACAGCACATTTTCTCTTAATGCAACGCGTGCTTTAAGTCATGCTCTAGAGGCTTTCCACACAGGACAGGGTCTAACACAAGTGCTCAAGGCAACATTCCCATGGCCTCCGTGTCAAACTGGAAAAGGACAAGCTGGGTAAGGCCTATTGAAATGAAACATTTGTAATGCATTTAAATATCCATCAAGTCAATTCAAATTAAAAAGAATGGAAACAAAACCACATCAGACCACAACCGGCCAGCCAACTGATTGAATTAATTCTTGAAGCACCCACTTGGCAAAACACAGGTTGCATGAAACTGATAACAGAATGATATCAGTTGGTAACTGTATGAAATTGATACCAACTCTCCACAGAGTTACTTCAAAGTGCACGTATCTGCTACATATGTTTGCTAAATCTGAGTTTATTAACAAAGTCTGTGTTTTCCTGTGGTCAGCAAATAGTCAGCCTGTTCTGCTCCATCCCATTCTTCAACAAAATGTATCCTTACAGAATCTGGCAGCAGTGGTTGATGACATATGAAAAATATGAGTTGATTTTTGGATACACTACCTTTTAGTTACTGGCTTGACTGCAGAAAGTTAAGATAAATATTGGTTTGACTTACAAAGTGCAGTTATTGTCTCTGGAACACAGCCTGTTACCTGAACGATCAGGAATCCCAATCTGAGAATGAGATCCTCTATTTCTTCTTCTTTATCAATGACATCTGGTTTGATGAGCGCCAGAGTTCTTTCCACAAAAATCTGAGGTTCGGGCATGAACATCTGCATCTTGCTTTCTAAATTATAATTCACGTGCTCCTTTCATACTGCAACGACACCAGTTTATGATATTGGGAGTTTGACAACTGCAGAGACATTTACCGTGTTCTCTAGGAACACAGAGGATCACTCCCCATTTCACAAAATCTACACGAGATTTTCCCAGGACTAGTTAGCACTCTGTAGCTCACACTCCTACCAACTGTAAAATGTAAACTATTCTAATATTTCAGTAATTAATACAGACAATATATGAGCGAAAGAGAAGTGTTATCATACACTTCATCACGTGCAAGAGCGAGCCAGGCTCACAGGCTCGCTGCCCTCCCACGTCACCCCTGTGTCCCACCAAACCCAGCAGCTGTATGGAGATGGCAGCACGGGACTGATCACTAGGATCTATTCCACCTGTAAGCCTCAGGGTATTTCTCAATCGTTATTTAATTATTGTATTTATGGACACAAGACAAAAGTGCCAGCTTTCTAACTGAGCGGATCAGGCCATTAGCAAGCTATTAGGACATAAAACTGTTCTGTGAAGAGAGGAACTCCTGCGGACAGGTTTCTCACAGACTTGTGAGCACTGTCCCTCCTTTCCCCCTCCTCCAGCTCACAGCCCTCAGTCTCTCTCCATCTGCAACAGGCAAGACACAGGTACACAGCCGACTGGCTAGCTCCCTGCTGCAAAAATTATAGAATCGCTCAGTTATACCGGCCTTCTCGGTCAGGATGATCCTTTCTGCATCTATACCTTTGAGACTTCCCGTTCGCTTTCAACTTTTACAGGCTACGGCCGCCACCGGGGAGGAAAAACGGAGCACAGGGCCGCCGGGCTGCCTTTGCCTAGGAACCAGGCTGTACACACACCCGCGGTGCTCAGAGCCGCGGGGCCGCAGCTGCACCCCTGTCACGGGCCTTCCCCGCCGCCCGACCCGGGAAGGGCCCAGCCCCGCTCCCCTGAGGGACCCGCCCCCACAACGGCTGCGCCCGGTCCCGCCGTCCAGCCCGCCGCCGGTGGGCCTTTCCCGCCGGCAGCGCCGTGCCACAAACCTCCCCGCTCCGCCGCCGTTGCTAGACGACAACGGGGCCGGCACCCGGGCGGGCGGAGCGGCCACAAGATGGCCTCCGCGGCCCTCGGCTGTGTGCTGAGCCGGCAGCGGGGCGGATCCAAGATGGCGGCCGGGAAGCGTCGTGTGCTGGCGGCGGCAGGCCGCGGCCCTAGGGACGGGCCTCGCAGCCCCGGGCAGCCGCGGTCTCCGGGCGGATAACTGAGGCCTCATGCGGCCCTTTGTGGGGATCTCGTGATACGAGAGTAAGGAAGGGAGCAGCGTGCTCTGAGGGGCAGCTAGCCAAAATCTCCTTTTATAAGCTTTTATGTGGGTTTTACTACACGCTCAGGACTGTTGAGGGAGGCGTAACCTCACAGCAAACGTTCATAAACTGAGGTAACGCTCTTTATTGGAAAAACGAACAAGCACAGAAGCCCCAGTTCAGGTTATTCACACAAGTTTCCTGTTCACAGGCCTGATGGGCATCAGCGGGGCCGGGAGCTGACAGCGCAGCCCTCGGGCACACCAGATGTACCAGCCTCAGTCTACAGCTCCCTAATGCTGTTTTTCAGCGTTTTTGATTGAATTACAGCGTCCCTCCAGTGCTACTTAACTTCTATCACAAAAACAAACATGTAATGAGTAAGAAACCGCCCCTGAGTTAAACCGTAACGAGCTGGGCCATAAACAGAGCTGGGGAAGCCCCATTCCTGGGGCTTTTCCCCACATCTTCCCCCCAGCATTTCACTGCCCTCGCTCCCTGCACACTCCCCATTTCCCCAGCTCCCCAGGGCTGCTTCTGCTTGGAGTAATTCCGGTATAGCCGTCCTCCACCGCCTGGCCCGTGGCCTGGAAGGAGAAGCGTTGGGTGCTCCGGTATCTCCCCCCGTTTGCCCTGTTTACCCCGGGGCAGGCCGCCTGCCAGCTGGCCCGGCGCTGGCGGGTGTGGATGGGCGGACGGCACTGATAACTCCTGAGCTCGCTCTGCAGCCATGCCTCCTCTCCTTTGGGCCTCATCCCCTCTTATTTCTCAAAAAGTGGTGTCTGAGGTGCTGTTAAGACCTCTGGCCTGCTGGCAAATTCACATGGAACTGGCCATTGAGTCCTTGGGGTGATGCTGACAAAGGGACAGAGACAAAACACAGGTATATAGGCTTCAGTTTTTTAATGAAATCAGACCGAAAGGAGAAAAGAAAAAAACCCAACACTTTAGGAGCCGTAGATGCCGACACTGTGCACCCTCGTCAGCAGAGAAAACAGCAAATCTACTGCAAAAACTGGGTTTAGTGTAACATAAATCCACTTTGCCTTAATCCTTTCCATGAGTAATGTAAATAATGTAAAAATAGGAATGAGACAAAACTATTCAATTATTTCCTTGCAGCCAGTTTGAAATATGTTTAAAAATAAAAGACCAAAGTTTTTATTTATACACCTTAAAAAACAAAGTTTCCAAGTGCATAAGACTGAATAATTCAGAGACACTTTCCTTCACTGACACAGGCACATGGCATTTGTTTCTTTAACAGAGATACTTTATCCAATATTTAAGACATCATAAGCACTGCAACTACACAGAGATCATGAATAAACATATTTTATTAAAAAAAAAGCTGATTGAAAGAATTCACCAGTTTTTTAGTTTAGTTCAGAGTTAATTTGGCAGGAGTTGTTTCTTTTCAAAATCAATGAGCACAAGTCTGACAGCCCTAGCTTAGATTTACCAGTTCAAAGGCTTCCTCAGCCTGGATGAATACTTCAGAATTATTATTACATAACAAATGTTGAATTTAATATCCATGTAAAACACTGCTAACATTAATTTATTAAAATTTCTTTATTGTGTGCAATTTTTTTCAGCTAACCAAGCTTAAAAAAAAGGATTTTTCTGTGCTGCAGTTTCCCACTGCAGCTTCACTGGGAGCAGGGTCCTCTGCACTTCACTCCCCACCACGGGCCCTCAGTCTCTCTCAGAATTTCTCCTCCTTGCTGTTTCCAGAAGCGTTTCTGGAGGGCGGAGATTGTCTAATTTTAGTACCTCGCAGAATCCTCTGCTCCCCAATGAGCGGCGGCTGCATCTGGGGCTGCAGCCAATTACCCTGGGTTTCCTCCTGCTACGCTTCCCACGATGGTTTAATAATGCAGACCATTTAAAGCGGCCCCACATGTTAAGAGAAAACAACGTTATCTGTTCCCTAAGAGAGACGTATCTTTTCGTAGTAGTAGAATCTCAAAGGTGTCTTCTGAAGCCTTGGATTCCATAAATCTGACCTTACAACCCTGTGTTAATATCATTATCTTATGCATGTTATCTTTATAGTGCTTGAAAAAAATATTTCTGATAACTAAAGTGCTGGTCTGAAGCATCTTCCCTAACTTCTGTAGGCCAGGGATGGGACTTTAAGGAAGGAAAAAAAAATAAAAATGATCACAGTGTAATGAACTGTTAAAGTTCTGGGCACTTCTCTGGGTGTAGGTTTGCGGCTGTATCTTATCTGTTAAGCGGTTTAACAAGCCTTAGTTGTCTCACTTATTTTTAGCTGGCGTGGAATATAACAACTCTGGAAGATTGTGGCTGCAGATATATTTGCATTCTAGTAACAACAGATAAGTAACATTTTAAGGAAACATTATTTCAGAGCTTTGTACTCCAATATTGCACAAAAGTGCAGAAACTAATGCCTTGTAGACTCTTAATAAAAGAAGGAAAGAAAACAGAATGATGAAAATAACAGCGTGAAGAAAAGCTAAAGAAATAATACCAACTAGTTGCACTGATTAAAAATGAAGTTTGCACATCTTTTATCTTTATTTGCGTTCTGATGTTAAGCACAGAAAAATGTATTTGCTTTCCTAGTAATTAGCTATGCATTCACCACACATACAACCTTCATCTACCACTGACTTTTTTTTGTTTCTGTCTCTCATGATAAACTGTCATACCTACCCAGGGTACCAGCTCACCTTCAGCACTTGCTTCATCCGTGCTTGCTTTCACAGAGCCAAGTGTCTGTGACGGAAATCCTGTGATCAAGCTCACTTCCTCTCCTGCGAGCCTGCTCACTCCTCCTCCACTTCTGCCTTATTACAGCTAAACAGTTCGACTTCTGCAGCTTATCTGCACGCCTGTAATCCCAGCTAGCTTTTCATTGCTGCTGACTAACCCTTGGCAAACCTTCCTTTCTGCTTTCCTCTACTCACTCTCTCACCATTTTCTTTAAAGATAAAATTAACAAAATATTCTCTTGATGATTTCCCTTTCTTGTGGCAATAACAAAAACCTTATCTATACATCTCCTGTAACTCCATCACTTGCCCTATTAACCTCACCCTGTTTAATTTCCTGATCTTCCTCACACCCACTCTTTCATTTGTTCACTGCTTTAGTCATTCAGTTTGCTCTGACCCCCCAGCACCCACACAGATAGGCTTGTCTCCGTTATATTGAGAAAAAATTTTAAAAAAAGCACCTTTGGTAGAAGTGCCTCTTGTCATCTCACTTTTACAAGTCTTCCAATTGCATCTCTTGTCTGCTTCTACTCTAAATCCCCTTCAAACTTGGTTTTGCTTCTTCTCATCATCTGAAAGCTTCTCAACCCATCTTAAACCAATCTCTTTGGCCTTCAGTCACATTTAACATAGCTAGCTAGTGCCCTCTCTTAGCTTTTCCAGTTATTCTCACCTACTGCTTCTCCAACCACTGTTCCAGCTTGGCTTGTCAGTACCTTCCCTTGTGTGTCTTTCCCTTTTCTGCAAGAGCAGTGGTGAGCGCTGCTCTTGACTCTCCTCCCTTCCCTTCTAGCTCACAGCTCAGCACCCTCATGAGCTGACAGATGTGATGACCTCTCATTCCTGTCTCCTTTCAAAATTCAGGTGTTTCCATTGTAATCTGAAGTCTTGGTAATGACGTGTTAGACAAACCATCTGCCTGAAAACCAACCACTTTTCTGCCGAGTTACTTTACAGCCAACTGCAAAGGAGTAGGTGGAACCTTACAGTCAGGAACGTGGGGTTTGGGCTCAGATTGGTCTAAACTGCTGTGGAGATGTGAACCGAGATGTGATCTTTATTATTTATTGACATGGCTGGGAATCCTGGTCACGCTCTCCCTATCTCAGTTACTGTTGACAGCTTTTCCTCTGGCCTCAACAAATAAATCATTCGTTGTATTCAGAAAGCTCTGCTACTCCATTTTCTTCGTTCTTCAGTTTAACTGTGTTAGTTCTCCACATCTTTCCAAAGAGATTCTTCCCCATCAACACAAAACTGTTACTCTTCAACTGCAAGCCCATTTACACACTGATCTGGTCCTACATAGCTTTTATTTCACGCTGAAATGTTATCTCCTATTTCCTGCCAGCCAGTACAACCGGATTCCACTACTGCACTTTCAAATAAAGACCCTCCTGCTTTATCTCATGTGGTTACTCAGGATGAGCTCCTGTTGAACACCTCCAGAGGTTGGCATTGACAGCTTATTTTCTATAAAGCGCCTCCTCAGCTGCATATAGACATTTTGTATAGATACTGCAGATGGATATTATGCTTTTACCTAAACTTCTGGAGCAGAAACACTCGTACATGTTTGCTCTTTCATTGCTCTACGTGGTGTTTACCATAATACTGGCTTGGATTATCCCTGAGGCCACTAAGCTCAGAGATAATTATTCAATGTGATACTATCCACAAGGAATAAACGAATGTATGGAGTTATATTGTCAATGCTTCCTTAAATACATCTTTTCATCTTAATGCCGTGTAGCATAAGGCATCATTTTTTGCCATTTTTATTTTGAGCACTTATTTTCAGCTCTACTATAAAAAAAATCAATGGGATTACCTGCATACTTATTAAATTTGTTTATTTCTACTGTGCATAAAGACTAACTCAGAACCTTCCTATAGCACAGGTATTTAGTATATAGTAGGCAGTCTGTGACCTGAGATGCTTACCATCAATTTAGACAAGACAAACTCAGGGTGTGGGAACGGGATAAATTACATCAACAATTTCTAGGCAGTGAATGTTATGTTGCTTCTCTTTTTTTTTTTTAGAAGAGAGAAACTAGAAAAATCAACACAATGGAAACAACCAGGAAATAGAGAGAATAAAGAAGAAAGGGAAGAAGGCAATGAAGAGAGGTATGGCACAAAACTGGTATGAACAGACAGCAAGGGCAGGGCTTGGACTAAACAGCAAGTTTGTTGGAACAGCAAAATTAGGCCCAAGATCATAAAGTCCATCCACAAGTAAAATTCAGTTGAATTTAAGTCAACATCATGAATAATCATAGTAATTATGGGATTTAAGAAAGACAAACGGAATGATCATTTTTTTTCTCAGCAGTAAATGTGTCATGTAAGGAGAACTACCAGCCCAGAAAGTATGTGTGTATTTTTCTTTGATTAACCACAGGCTTTGAATGGGGAGTGAAATACAAGACCACAACCCAGGTCACAACCCAGAGGAATTACTTAAAATTACCTATGGGATGATGGGGCCTAGTGAGACAAATAATAATCATAACAACCCATATTCTTGTTTCTCCATCTTCGATGTCTAGATATGTAAAGGGTGACTTTGTTAGTCATGCCAGTCACAGTTTTCAATTTTGCAACTGAAGCAGGTTAACAGCACTAATGAATGCAGTCAGCTGACAGACAGTAGCTTAAGTTGTTTTTGATGCCAAACCATACCTTTCCAGTACAGACATGATAGGTTTACAGTCTAAGCCAAAGCTGCCTAAAAAAAACCCCAAAATCAAATCAAAGAAAGTTCTCTTGCTGGATGTAGGCTAAGTTCTGCTGAGATGGTATCAATCAGCATAAAAAATAGCTTACAAAAATTTCCTTGGTTCTAACATTTTATTTAAAGTTCAATACAAGAAAAACTTTTAAAAACATACTCTCATAAAGATGAGTATCTTTATCAGATAACATACACAACCTGTCCTGCGGACATTACAATTTTCAAGTGTACTGGTTAGGCTGGTTAGGTACTCTTTGTGCTGTCTTTACCAGACCTGACCTCATATAACTCTGTTTCACAAACTTTAGCCTAAAGAGCTGGTTGTAGGGCTTGTCCATAGTGTGCCCTACCCTGTCAGCAGACTAGGTTGAGATAAACCTCTGTAAAGATAAAGTTCTGAGCTACTCTAGCTTGGGGTGAAAGTGTGGCAGAATACTTACAAATTAATGTCCTTCATGGATAGAGCACCTGGCTGATAAATGACACATACTACACTATGCTCTTGTATTCTTGAAATTAATTGTTTTGGGTACTTATTTTTAGGTTGCTTTAATACTTTTCCATTTGTGAGCAGCAAAAATGTGAGGCAGGGAAAGATTTACAAAAGCAAATAGCCACTATGGCTGAGGATTTAAAATCCAGAAATTATAAGAAAATCAGTTGCAATTCCAGTAACAAACACGATGCAGTCTTGCTGCACTTGTGCATGGGTATCAAAGCAGAAAGCTCAGCTTGGACCAGTTAAAGTGATGCTGGTGGCAAGTACCACAAACACCAAAGCAGAAGAGTGGCTTCAAATTCTTGTCTGTAGTGAGGGCCTATTTCTCATACAATTCCCCAAGACAAAGCACCATTTCCGTTTTTTCCCTCTTCCCCTTAAGAGGTCTGGCTTATAGCCTGAAGCAAAGGAATGTTTTTATGAAAAAAAAAAAAAGGCAGACCAGGACTTTATGCTGAACATACCACGTTGATTTTATTTTGTGTTCATCTTTAATACTCTGCTTGTACTGCTACAAAGCTTACAAAATCAAACCTAACATTCCCTTTTTCACCAAGTTCCTACTTCAGAAAATGAATCCTGTAGAAGCAGGTCACTGAAGGACACCCTCATCCTAGACGAGACTACTTAACAGCAAGTGTATCACCACTATTTATTTTTATTAACAAGTAGCTACATGTATTCTTTCTGAATTGTAATAGCAGAGGAAAATAGGCAAGTTGAGCCAGAGGAGATATTTCACAGAGGGTGGAGCAAGCAAGTAATAACATATGCATTAATTACTAAAGAAAGTTAGGTAGTTGTTAGTTTTTGCCCACAAGCAAAGGGCTTAACTTTTAATTTTTTTAAGATGTGGCAGTAAGCTTTGGCTGTCTATCCAAAAGCCGAACTCTGTCCCTTTGACATGGACAAATGGGATATTAGGAATAGTATCCTGCACAAGAATTCTAAGTATGATTACAAAGAACAGTTGTCTTCTGTACTTTTCACACACAACTTTAACAACAGGGTTGATATATCCTTGGGCAGAAGGAATTAAGGCCTAGGCACACGCTCAGGGCTCCAGCCCCCAAGCGTTATGTAATATTCAAATCTAAGTTTCCATTAAAAACAACAAATTCAGCCCCTCTCGGCTGCAAAACCAGCGGAGCTGGAAACATTAAGTAAACCTCTCGTACTGGAGTAACTGACTCAGTGTACACACCACACCTTAAGCCAAAGCAGTGCCCGGCTGTAAGCAAACACCGCGATCCAGTCACAGCCGTGTTCCGGATCTCCCCCGCGCGGGGCCTGCGCTCCCACAGCAGCGCCCCGGGGGCCGGCCTGCCCGCTCCGGCGGGAAGGGCCTTTTGCAGCACCGCCGTTCGCCGCCCACCGTGACTGGACAACGGAAGAGCACTGCGAGAGCTCTGCCTCCCTCTCGCTCAGGCCCTGCACCCTCAGGGGCCGGGCTTCCTCCCTGTCCCGCCTGCGCTTTTCCTGGGGCGCCTGGCGGGGCCGGTAACGCTCACCGGAGCGATGGGGCGGCCCCCCGCCACATGGGGACAACACGCCAGACCCGCGGGACCTAAGGGAGGACGGTGCTCCCCGGGCACCCCGCACCATCCGGGCTGCCCGGGCGATAACGGCCCCACGGCCGCCCGCCGCCCTCCTGCCCCTCGCCAGCGGGGAGAGCCGCGCTCAGCACTGAGACCAGAGGCGCGAGGCCTCCGCGCGCCTTGCCTTCCCTCCCAACCCAGTCCCGCGGGCCGCCATTCGCCTCACCCCGCCCGCCTCCCGCGGCAGAACCAACAGGAATCACCGAACGACGTGAACGACAGGCGGTGATAGCCAACGAGGACGCTCCTTATTGCTGTGTGGCTGAGGCTCCGGTCTATAAAGGCGGCCACGCGTTAAGGCTCCGGGCCGGGGAGTACGTGTCTCAGGGGGAGGAGAAGGTGGCGGCGGGGCCGGTGCGGAGCAGCCGAGCGCCGCGGGGAGGGGTGTCAGTTTCAGCGCGTGGGGGATTTTAATCCGATTCCGGCCGGCCCGGATTTTATTGGGAGCGGGTTTTAAAGTGAGTATGAGCGGGATGGCGACGGCGGAAGCGGGGGGAGGGGCGGGACCGGACCGGATCAGACCGGCCCCGGGGCGGGGGGGGAGCCGCCTCGCTGACCCGAGGGCCGCGCTCGTCTCTTGCAGGCGCCTGTCGTCCCTCTCGCCTCTGCGGACGGGGCAACATGTCCGAAGCGGAGCAGCAGTTGGCGGCCGCTGCCGGCGCCACCCAGAACGGGCACGAAGCGGCCGAGAACGCCGGAGAGCAGCAGGCCGAGACCGGCGGGGCTCCGGCGGCGGCAGGAGCAGCGGTGGCGGCGACGGCGGGAACGGCGGCAGCGGCGGCATCAGGAGCCGGACCGGCGGCGGGAACAGCGGGGGCGGCCGCCAGCCAGAATGGAGCCGAAGGCGACCAGATCAATGCCAGCAAAAACGAGGAGGACGCGGGGTAAGCGCCGCGCTTCGGCGGGAGCAGGCCGCGTCCGCCCCCCCTTCCTCCCCCGGGCGCCATGTGCGGCGGCGGAGCGCGGCCGCTAGGCCCCGGCGCGGCCCGTCGGCGGGAGCGGAAGCGAGGCGGGCGGCTGGCGCGTTCCGCCGCCCCTGGGCCCCGCTCCGCCCGGCGGGGGAGGGCGGCGGGCGGCCCCGCTGCGGAGGGATCGGGCGGGCGGTGAGCAGGCGGCCCTGCAGCACCAGCGCTCTCTTTGTTCTGGAGCTGCCTTTTGTTGGCGCCATGTGGTGGCTGGGGGAGGGGCGGGGAGCGGGTTTGTTGCCTTCTCACGCTGTAAAATGGAAGAGGATTTAGCTCGGCTCGCTTCGCATCCCGCGGTTTTTTCATCCTTTCCCTTTTTAACGAAAGGAAGGAGTTGTTTTCTTTCCGGGGGGTGGGTTGGTTGAAACTGTGGGGATTGCATGAGCGATCGGCGTCGGTGTAAATGCGAATATGTTTTGTGTAACGCAAATAAAAATAAAAAATCCTAGCTTTGGAAGCTAGTTGGGGTAAGCTATGTATTTTTGGAGGGAATAAAGGAAAAACAGCATAATTGAGACGATGTGCGGTGTGTTTAAACCAGTAAGAGCGATTTTGGTGTACTTCTTGGCAGCATTGTCAGAAAACAGCTTATCTCTTCCGAGTGGTTTCTGGAGGAGTCAGTGTAGTTTCGCTGTGTTTTGGTAGTGGCATCCTTGTGTACAAAAGAGTCATTTCCTTTCCTGTCAGAGTGGGTCTGTTTATACCTGCTTGACTTGAAAATCACCTGCCTGTTTGTCAAGTGGGTCTTTGTTATTGAAGCTACCCTGTGTATTTAATTGGAACTCCTTTTGTTGTCCCTGGGCCCTGAACCAGGGGGTCAGATCCCTCACGTTGAGCAGAGAACTGAGCCACAGTAACATAACAGACTTCGGCTGTTAAGAAAGGAGTAAGTCTTGCACAAGTTTCCTGTAAGCTGGGGCCGGGTGTAGTTTTGTAGACACTAGAAGGCTTGAGAACTAGGCCTTTTAGCTGTGTGCACATTTTCTTTTTACTTTTTTAGTATTCTGCCCTGAAATGTGGGTGAAACTCTTTTCCTTCCTTGCAGAGGAGGTGACAAGTTTCAACCCCAAATCTGTGTGAAAGAAAAAATTGTTAGAAAAGCAATTATTTGGAGGGATTGACCTATGTGGCAAATTCAGTGCTGTGCTAAAACAAGAGCTGTCCAAGGCAGAGTTCATGGTGCTGACATTAGAGTATTTTGTTAAGAGCTGGAGCATGCTTTGATTAAGCAGCCTTAGTAAAATTAGACCAAAAGAAAGGAGATGTTAAGAGCAGAGTTGTCCAGTTTGCTTGGCCTCTGAAGACAAAACCAAATACTAGGAATTTAGTCTTATTTTCAAAGGCTCTATATTGTGTTATTTAAATATATGTAGGTATCAATCATTTCAATTACAAAACAAAGGACTGTAAATTACAAAGCGTAATATCTACTGCTGTGGTAAGAGGTGAATTTAGCATGTGGCAATATCTGTGTGTGTGCCACAGCCCCAACATGACAGCATGAAGCAGCTAAAGTTGCCTCCAGGTGAATTCCTGTCATCCCCCAACCACTGAATGTCTCCTGATCATTCTGCAAGTGTAGTCAGTGATGACAGGGTATGCTATGGAAAGCCACTGTCAGTCTGTACAGATGATAGCAGTCATGCTTGGTCAGTAAGCTGTTGTGATGAGAGGGAATCCATCAAGTTATGTTTCTTTGACCTGTTACTGAAAGGCTTAGTAACCTTTGTAAGGCTCTATTGTAGTGGCTGCAAGAAGCACACAGACTTGACTTGGACCCTGGGCATCATGCTGCACTTGTCAGTTAAGTGTGCACAGCTTGATCTTCTTGAAAAAATAAGGGTTTAGCCTATAAAGGATATGGTTTCATCCAGTTTAAGGAAAAAAAAATAGCACTTTTTTCTCATGTTGCCTTTTGAACATAAACAGATGCTAGTTTTAGCAAATCAAAGTTACACATGAACACCAAAAGCCCATTTCATTTAAACATAGTCTAGTTTCTGAAGTGCTGCTAGCTTCTAGTGCCAAATCGAGGTTGCCTCTAAACAGAGTAATGACAAACTTAAACTGCTTTAGTCTATAGTTAGATAAAAAGGCTCAAATGCTTTTAAAAGCTTAGTATGTTACCTTGGAAACTCTGAAAATAGAAGATACAGCCATGCTATTAATGTTTTCATTTGAAGTGAGGCATTTGAGAAGTGCCTTATTGACTGAACTAAGTTTTGTTTGTTAGTGCCACTTCTGTATTGCACTTCACTAGTATTTTGTTCTTTGAGATGCTTCAGAGAATATTTTGTGGGAAAGTGGGCTGGGAAATACTGTACAGGCCTCTCATGAAAGTGGAGACTAATAGTGGAGATATTTCTGTAGTGATGAAGAGAACTAGATTCAGTAACTAAGCAGGGAGAAGTGCACAATATAGGAGTTAAAGGAGGTCCAAAGTCCCATCTGTTGTATGACTGTTCCTGGAGGTCACATATACCTTGCTTAAATTCTGCAGATTGTTCTTAGGACTAAAATTTTTACAGCCATTTGTCTAAATCCTAAACCAGCTCATGTACTTTGCTTTGGATACCTTGCTCTATCCTTGATGTTTTCTAAACAGTAGGAATGATCCTAGGTGCTTTCAAAAAATCGAGTTAGCAGTGCTTGATAATCAATATTGTGTTGCTGCAAATAACAGAGTACTGTTCAAAGAATGTAAGTTACTGGCAAGGAATATTTTGGGCAATTGTAACTGTTTCTTATAGCCTATAATAAACCTCAGGGTGTTTTGTGTCATTCCATCAAAAAGCAGGGGGGAGAAAGCCAAATCCACACTTGTACACTCCTGTAGTATCCCTAGCTTTTGACAAGAAGCAGAAGTGTTTAACTTTGAACAGTTGGTCCTGTTTCTGACAGTGCTGCTGAGCTGTGTACCACCATAAGCATCTTGCTGGATGAGCTTTTCTGTAGTACTTTGTGAATCTAAATAGCTCTATCCCTTTGAAATTTCAGGAAGATGTTCGTTGGCGGCCTCAGTTGGGATACAAGCAAAAAAGACTTAAAAGATTACTTCACCAAATTTGGTGAGGTAACCGACTGCACGATAAAGATGGACCCTAACACAGGAAGATCCAGAGGCTTTGGATTTATTCTCTTCAAAGAACCTGGAAGTGTTGAAAAGGTGAATTTAAGTTTCCTGTTTCAGATTCTTAATTTGTAGGGGAAACTTTTCAGCTTGAGTTAATCCTATCAAACTATCTTTCAGGTTCTGGAACAGAAAGAACACAGGCTAGATGGGCGACTAATTGACCCCAAGAAGGCCATGGCAATGAAGAAGGATCCAGTGAAGAAAATATTTGTTGGTGGACTTAACCCAGAAGCCACAGAAGAGAAAATCAGGGAATACTTCGGAGAGTTTGGAGAGGTGTGTAATGGTATCCTAGTAAACACTGAAACATAATATAGTCTCCAGTTGCTGTTTAGTTTACTAATAATTTACAAGTTGCAAATTAAACTAACTATAGATGTATCAGCCCTTCTGTAAGTTATCCAGAGGTTTCCCATCTTGAGAGCAAGGAAGGCACATACTGCACTGAATGTTTCCATTGCTAGTTAGATACCCTTGTTTTTAACTCAAACCATTTTATCCAATGTTAAAATTGCTTTTAAGAATTGTAAATTTGAAACCTCTGGTCTGAAAGCCAATGTTAGTATTGAAAGAATATTGCAACTTTGGTGTTGCATAAGATGCATAGATAGCAAACTTTCCATTTTACTATCCTAAATGCCATGCACTTAACGGTTCTGCTAAAATACAAGTCTGAAAATAATATTTCATGTGTTCAGATTGAAGCAATTGAACTTCCAATGGATCCAAAGACCAACAAAAGAAGGGGGTTTGTGTTCATCACTTTCAAGGAAGAAGATCCAGTGAAGAAGGTTTTGGAGAAGAAATTCCATAACGTCAGTGGAAGCAAGGTAGAAGCTTTGACTTGTAAATTTTTGTCTAAGTTATTAGGTGTAATACCACTACATCTATAATCTGAAAAGGATTTTGTAGACCTCTGATTTCCAGGTACCCAAATTATAATAAGGACAGCTAGCAGTTTACCACAGGTGTAGTGGTTTTTTTTTTGCCAGAAGTTCAGTTGCAGAAGCCGCCAAGGTTCTTTGCCAATACTTGTGGCTTTAGTAATTGCTATGTTCTAAGGGCTTTTGTATGCAAAGTATCTAATTGAATTAATTGAATACATGGGGGAAAACTGGCTTATTTATCTATCAGTCTAGCAATACAAGCCATTTCAACAGATAGAAACCTATTCTCAGCATAGAGCACTTGCATAAATTCAAGGCTTGCAGGCATTACCTGTGTAAGGAGCTGGCTGAAACTGGCTCTGTCTGACATGGGGGTAAGCTTCTGGTGTCTTCTCTTAGAACTCCCCCCTGCAGCCCTCTCTACTACCAAAACCTTGTCATGTAAAGCCAATACAAGGATTCACAGAGTAAATGCATACTTACGGCAGCTTGTACCTACCTGGTCAGCTGGCTATGTGCACTACTGTAAAAGTGGTGTGAGATGCTCTGAACAAGCTGGTGGTGCTCATCTGTGGGAACAGATAATAGGCTCATGTGTTAGGCTAACAAGGACTGGAGGCAAATGATGTGTGCTGGCTGGAGGTGTCCCTCTCCCCTTGCTCCATGGCCTGTGCTGGCTGTATGCTAACTTCAGAGCCCTACTGGATCTGGCTGTACTGTCTGACACAGTGACTTACATTGCGCTTAGTTTGACTGCTCTTGACAGCACAGAATAAACTTTGGCAAACCTAATGTGCTGGTCGTTGTCAAGACACTGTAGTTAGTGATGAAGTTTTGTTTTCAAGAGAGATGAATATGTACATACAAAGACAGCTGAGAAATATCTGTGCATCTCATAACTATGGCTTGTTTTTGTGTCAGTGATAATAAAAAGAACAGGTTACCTTAAAGCTCCTGTGTGAAGAATTCCAAGCCAGGCTTGCTCAGGTGCTGCTGTCACAGGGAGTTCCTCCTTTCACGCACAGCAGCAGTAGCTTTCATCTCAGATGGTGCACAGATTCAGGGACTAGGAAGCTGGCTGACAGCTTCAACTGCAGCATGGGAACTTCTCTTCAAAATGTCAATTGTGGTTGGTTTTAGCTGTTCTTAGTATTGGATAAGTGATGATTTGAAGTGTTGGTAAGGGTACTTTACAGTCCAACACAGATGCTCAGAGTAGAGGGTGTACGAAGGCTGCCAGGAAAACTCGTTCTGGGCATTTCTCATTTCTTGTTCATTCAGTGCAGCTCAGGTGAAGTGTTCCAGTAGCAGCACCTCGTCTTGGAGGTTGTGCCAGGACAGAGGGCAGCCTTCTGGCTCCTACAGGAGTGGTGGCCTTAGCGCCTCTTCCATGGGGAAGCTGGTGGTAGGGAATACACAGTATAAAATACTCTGAAAGCAGTGGCCTGCTTTGTATGCCCAATAATGACTAACCTTTCTTTTCCATGGGGAGGTTGGTGGTAGGGAATAGGCAGTATTAGATACTCTGAAAGCAGTGGCTTGCTTTGAATGGCCAACAGTGACTTCCTTTTGCCCAGAGGGCACAGTAAATCAGATGCTTCTGGATATGCATTAGTCCTGGTGACATGAACGGAGCACAGCATGTACACCTCCTTTGCCTCTAGAGTAACCTCTGGCTTTCCTAGGTGGCTAGGTTGGGTGCTGCTGCTACAAGACAGTATACACACTCTTGTTTTTTTTTTTATTTTCAGTGCGAGATTAAGGTAGCACAGCCAAAAGAAGTATACCAGCAGCAACAGTTCAGTAGTGGTGGAGGAAGAGGTAGCTATGGAGGAAGAGGCAGAGGTGGAAGAGGCGGCGGTAAGTACCACACACACTACTTTAGTATGGACACATTCTAAATAAGTTGTGTGTACTAAAATGGGATTTTGTGGATGGTTTTCCCTTCTATAGCTCAAAGTCAAAATTGGAATCAAGGTTATGGCAATTACTGGAACCAGGGTTATGGGAATCAAGGATACGGCTATCAGCAAGGTTATGGTGGCTATGGAGGCTATGATTATTCAGGATATGGGTATTATGGATATGGACCAGGCTATGATTACAGTAAGTAAAGAGAACTGTATTGGGTATAAGCAAGCGTAACTAATTAGCAGTTTAATGCATTTGTTTTCTTGTTCATAGGTCAAGGCAGTGCAAATTATGGGAAGACACCAAGACGTGGTGGTCATCAGAATAACTACAAGCCATATTGATCAAACTTATTCAGGTATGCAGTGGCATGGTCTCTTTTGGAAAATGACTGCATAGGTTTTGTATACAATGCTGTAGATGGATATTTCAGTTCTGTACCAAATTTAACTTTACAATAAATTTCTATGGCCTGTTAAATGTGCATCTTACTTGGAAGAGCTCCCTGGAAATGTTTTACATGTTTAATACTTACAGATAACTAGTTGTCTAGACAGTGTGGTGTGTAAATTTCAGCCTTGCTGAAGATATTAATTAATGATTTTATTAATAGGTTAAACTGAAACTGATTTTGAGGGTCTGCTTAAAGCTGCAGCTCTGCATCTAGGGACTGCCTCTTGGAGTTAACTATGGACTCTGCATTACTCCAGTTGTACAGAATGAGATGCATCTTAGGGAACCAGTGTCACTTTCCACCTTTTTATTTTGTATTGTTTTTGTGTCATACATTTCCTGTAATGGAAGTGTTAATTTTACTGTACTTTTTGGTACCTTTTTGGAATCTAATGTATTGTAAGGTATTTTACATGTGTTCTGAATTCACCATGACATGGATATTGAAGCTATCCTAGCTTTTGAAATAAAAAAGGCGTAATCTAGTGTCTTGTGCCATTCTTCAGCTTATGTATTAGTAAAACGCCAGTATACTGTTCCCAGAACTTAGTCCATGGCAGTACCTTGATAGATGAAGAGTTGCGCTTAAATGTTTTTAATCTTAAAACTAGAAGGCTGCATTGGTAGTTGTTAACAGTTGAGTGGTGGCTAAAAACTGTACTCGCTTCTGCCTGGAGGTTATGAAAGAGAACTCGGGCAGAAGGCCCCAGCTGTTGCAGAGGCTGTGCTGGCATGCTGGTGGCTCATGTTCTAGAGGAGCACAGAGGCTCAGCCTTAACTCTGTTAGCGTCTGCATTGTAGTGTGGGCTCTGCTAGGAGAAGCCAGAGGCATAGATTTCAGGTAGGGCTTAGGAATCTAGACAGCATGGCAGGAGGAAGCTAAGAGGTGTGCAAGAAGCTGCCTGTACTTCCTTCGTTTCACTGTCTTCAGTCTGAGACTTTTCTACAAGTTCTTGAAAGACAGGTTAGACAGACATTAAATTACCAATGCAAAGTCTGAATTTTTGAAGCCTTTTTTGTGTATCAAAAAAAAGGCTAAAGAACTTCTACAAAAGTTGTGGAAGGAAAAACAACAAAGCTGCCTCTCCAGAGGCAGCTCTTTCTCTAGCTATTAGTGACCAGCTATAAATATGCTCTCCTTTTTTGACTGGCTTACCATTATTTAAGGCAATAACTGTCAATCATGTGATTTGCCTGTCTTGCTGCAGTATAGTCCCAACCTCAGATTTTTATAAATAACTAGCGAGTGCTGCTGCACAAAGTAAACTTTTTGTTGCAGTAATGAATTTTGATGTTTGCTTTCCTTTTAAAGCTAAAATCTGACAAGTTTTTTCTTGTACTAAATTCTATTTGAACAAATGGGAATGAGAAGTGGAATCAAACCAAGTAACTAAGACAAGATATAAACAGATGTTACTAGTGACCTTTTCAGCTTTTTTAACAAGCGATGCAGCTGTTCCTGCAGGGAGTATAGTATGCTGCTCCCTGCTGGCTGTCCTTGAAAAGAAAAATTTGCTGTAAAGTTTTAAGTCTGTACAATTTTTCTGGGGTTAAGTGGACATTTTGAGTATAAAAAAGATAAATCAGATTTTAAATCTGATTGTTGACATGACAGCTTTCCAGCTGGAGTATGTAACCTAATGCTCAACTTACTTGCAAAAAAAAAAATTGCAAATTAGTACAGTATTTCAAAGTATTACTGTCTCAAGATTTAAAATTGAAATGCTTTACTGTATACTTTTTCTTATTAAATAGGGGTAGCAGAATATTTTTCTAGCAAATAGTTTGCCTTCCAACAGGGAGTTTGCATAGTTACCAGGACTATAGTGCTGTGGTATTTCTGGCTAGTGTACTAGCAGTAGTTTGTCAGCTGGCTCTTTCTTTGGTTTTTTTTGGAAGTAGGTTCTTGGCTTCCTTGACAAGTGATGTGGCCTTAAGCAGAAATTGAGGACACTGGTAGTTAAATGCAGTGCTGGCTTTCCTTTTCTCTTTTGCATGAAAAGTTTGTGATAGAAAGAACATGTAATTGCCTGGTGAAAGCAAGGGCTTCTACTCAAGGTTGTTGCTTATGGCTGTAATGTATTAATTTACTAATCCTACTTGGATATTTCTTGAAGGCAGAATATGTAATAAGAACTGGTTTGGGAGCCATGGCCCTCACCTCTCTGTTCCTCATGCATTTGATGTTATGAATTTGGGACTGAAGGTTTTTACTTAATCTGGTCACTAAGACTGTTTAAATGTAGTGCTACCAGGGACCTTGTCATGAAACTGGCTACTGACACTGGTCAGAGGAGCCTGGGAAGGACCAAGTGTACTGGCAGCTAGAATGGCATTTGCATAGGTAGCAGCAGACTGAAAAAATAAGAGAACCCACTGTCTCATGTTATCTTGCAAAAGGCATAACCCTGAAAGAGCATGAATTTATAAATGTAGTTTATAGTAGCTACTAGAAATATTCCTTTATAATTTTTAGACATGCTGTTTTAAGTAAAACTCAATTCCACACTGCTGCTAGAGTTGAAACAAGCTCTTGTAAAATTTATTTCTCCTAAAACTTTTACTAATAACAAGATAACTGAAAATAACAAAATGAAAGGTAACTTATCTGTTCTAAGACATGCTAGGATGAAGATTAAATGTGCATTATTATAGTAGAAAAATGTTTCTTAGTAGTAGATCTTGAACATTGTTTGAAACCTATGGAAAGAAAATAATGTTACTTTTTTGTAAAAGCATCATTAAAAGGAATCTACTTCACTGCCTCACTTTCACTTACATTATATGTAAGTGTCATACCAGTACTGTACTAAGAGGCTTTTTGCATTGTTGGTTTCCTGTAGAAAATAAAGGCATTTTTCTTGCTTAGTTTAGATTGCAGACAAGCACATTAAGTCATTAGGCCTCCAAGTTAAACTGGCACTATTGAGTAATCTTTCTGTTCTTGAGAATAAGTAGTACAAACAGCTGTATGTCTTTCCATTAACTTGCTAAATAAAATATTAACACATTTTTCTTGTGCCTGCTATACTAATATTGCACTGAACTAAAAGCATGTTTGTAGAGCACTGTGAATCTAGTATGCTGGTTGAGGCCACCAATGATTAAAATAGGTACGTTCCCATCCAGGTACACAGTTTTACTGGGCACTTGGTTGTCTTTTAGTCAGAGTAGGTTGAAAAAGTACTAAGCATACCAAAGGGTGGTGTTATCAAGGTGTTAACTGTAAGTGTACATTGTGCTCACGAGTGTGGCAAAATGAGTAGCAGCTTGATGTTCTCTGTAAGCAAGCTATCGAGGGACCTCAACAGATAACTAAGACTTACAAGGCTTGCAAGACTTAACAGGACTCAGTCTTACTAACACACACAAACTTCTGACTGTAGGGGTAAATGGATGCTTAACCATGAGATAACAACCATGAACCTGAAATGATGTTACAAAGTAGTCAAAAATGCTCAAGAGAACAGAAGGCAGTACTATTTCACACTCACATGTTAAGTAAAACAGGAGCTATAGTAGTAACAGTGCTGTTTATATCTCTTCGTAAAGCTGTTAGCGTAAGTACAAGGTCCTGAACTGTGGCATGCAGGATGTGTAGTGCTCCTGCCCTTAAGAGCAGTTAAGGGGAGACTTGCTGTTACACAGCTGGAACAGCTTCTGTCTAGAGACTTAAAGCACTGAGCAGCTAGTGTAAAAGCTATGTTTTTGTCTTGATGTGCATGCCATCTGCATGCCAAGGATTAAACCCAGCCATTCTCAAAGCTCCCCAGACAAGCATAGCATGCTCTAGTGGTAGGCATTTCTGGGACATGTTGGACCTGGCCTGCACACAAATAACTACATACAGTGTTCCTAGAAGTGTCAGACTCTGGTAGAAGGTAGCTGTGTATGCCAGATGTACGCAAGTTTGGTCCGTGCTTCTAGATTGCCAGAAATTCCTGCAAACTAACTTCAAATAAAACCATCTCTGAGGAAGCTTGGTCCTGCTCTACTGCCAGTGACAATGCTTGTGAAGTTATGTTTAGGAACCTTAGCTTTTAAATAGTAGAGGGTGAATATAGATAAATACCTGCTCAGGTAGAACAAGTGGATGTTTTCTGTTGGTTCAGGCATTGTTTCTCCATATCTGGAGAGAGAATAAGCAACATTTTAGCAACCTCACAACTTTGAGACAAGCTTTTGCACTGACTTGGTTAATACTAAGTGGGCAAAAGTTGTATAAAAAGCTAAGTGGCAAATGCACACAGACTGAGTTTCAAGAATGAAATTTGGACAGCTTTTACCAGTTGCCCTTGTTCAGATAGGTAAACAATTCAACCTCTGCCAGAGCAAAGCTATTTTAAAAGGCACATGCATCTGTGGACTACATACTTCTGTTACAGAACTTCAAAACAGAATACTTCAGGAGCGAAGGCTAAACTTATATTTACTAAGACTAATTTTCCTATGTGCTCAGCATCTACCATCTTGCCTCTATTTTAGCACTTGGGAAAAGCAGGCTCAGCATTGATTTTTAAGGCAGTCCAACAGCAACCCTCTATAAGGCAGTTTTGATCTGTACTACCTGTTAGTAGCTTGTCAATTGTGTCCACAACAACTTTTGCATCCTCCATACTGAAGCACATTGGGGGCTTAAATTTAAGCACATTTCTTCCTGGCCCATCTGTACTCAGTAGAATATATTCTTCCTTAAGTCTGGAAAGAGCAATAACAAATAATTGTTTACTTTTGCATGTAGTTCAGAAAAACTTAGAAGCCTCAGCATGCAGGCTGTCCAGCCAGGGCTTTTCTGCACTGACTGCTTGTTTCTTCTACCACTTGGCAGAAAATATTTCAACAACTGTTGAGTGGCAAGTTTACTTTGTATTTGTGTGCTTGCCTCCCGCATAGGAATGATGTGATTGTCCCTTGTACCTTGTTATTAGATACTCTGCTTCTGCTGTGGCTGGGGTCCTTTCTGCTTGATCCTTGATTAAGTCCACTCCAATGAACAAGCCAGAACCCCTTTAGAAGAAATAAAAATAGTCAATCTGTCAGAAGAAGGAACTGCAAATGAAATAAAAAAATGAGAAATGTTATAGTGAGACCAAACCTTTACTGCATGAAAATTACACATGTTGTTTGGGTAGTAATAGGAAAGGTGTTGTTCTGAAGAAGTGTGGTAATACATTACAGACTCTTATCTGCTCAAAAGGGCAGCCCAGGGCATGATGTTAAATGTATTTTCCATCCAGCTCATTAATTCTGTTCTTTGTGCACGTGAAGTAGGATTTAAAACAGGAAAGTGAATTTCTTTAGCAACTAATCAATAAAGCAGGTACTGCCCTAGAGTGGCAAAGTATATCTGACTCATCATAAGCTTGAGTTTGTTTTAACCTGCGTACAGCAGGCTGTTGATTTTTGTGGAAAACATAGATTTGATTAATTCCTTAAAACCACAGCAGTTCAATTGAGTTGCTTAGGACTGACTGAACCAAACAAAAAGCATCTGAAAATATATATATATAAGGCACTGATACCTGACATCACCAATTATGGGATGCTTGATTTTCTGCTCCTGGAGTAGCTTCATCAAGAAGTTTCCCACTTCTGTGGCATGAGCCTGAAGGTGTTCCTTCTCAATCACATCTAACACAGCTAATCCAATCGCACAGGACACAGGGTTTCCTCCAAACTGAGTTCAGGAAAGGAACACACATAGCCATGGAAAGGGAAGAAAGACAGAATCATGTCACTGGAAGTGTAGCCTCAGTGATAGGCTGCTGTTTTTGTAAGATGGAGCTAGTAAATAGAAAGTTACTGTTTATATTATTTGTATCTTTCTAGTATGTAAGTGTGTCAGTGATAAATTAGATAATCATAGAGTATTTTTATTTAATACTTAAGACTCCTGTAGAGAATGAGAGTTTGGGCAACTTTTTACTTACTGTATTAAAATATTCTACTCCTGTGGCTGCAAATGCTTCTGCAATTTCCTTTGTTGTTGCTACACAGGCAATAGGGTGCCCATTTCCTATCGGTTTCCCCATAGTGACAATATCGGGTATAAAATCTTCTCCCTGAAGCTGGAAAGCCCAAAAGTGCTTGCCAACCCTGCCAAAGCCCACTTGAATTTCATCAGCAACAAATACACCTCCTGCCTTGTGCACGTGCCTGTAACATAACAGATTTTATTGTCTGTTAAGAGGAAACAGAACATAATATTTACTGTTTAAGAACATGCAGAAAGCATTACCTTGCAAACTTCCAGGAAGCAAACTTGTACAGGCCTGTATTCTATAGCACATGTTTAAAAGCAGGTCTGCCATACAAAGTTTACATTCTAACGTGAAGGCACAGGCTGTTTCTGCTTATCAAGCTATATGCTACAGCAGGCAGAGAAATTTTCTATCATCTCTATTTCCCAAGTATGCTAAATTAAAAAAGATAATGAATGACCACTTACTCTGCAACCTTCTGAAAATAACCTGCTGGTGGAATGATTTGACCACCCACACTTGGCAGAGATTCAACAAAAAATGCAGCAATCTGAAACGTACATAGCATGTAATGTTTAAACACCATACAGAAAGCTGTGGACATTGTGTTAGCAATTAGCAAGCTCTTTGTATTAGATGGTTCTTGCATTATGTGATCTTTTCTTTTTGACAAGCCCATACTGCTTAGCTCAGTGATCCTCAATGGCACTGAGTGTCAGCCATGCTCATTTCTAAGGCAAGACTAATGGTTAAAGAAATAAGGTTTTACCTTTCTGCCTCTCTTATGTGCTTGGTCAATAATATTTTTCACTTCATTAGCATAGGCTGTTACTGAATCTTTATGGTCTTCTCTGTAAAGTCCTCTGTATGTGTCTGGAACAGGAGCCTATGCAAAGGAACAGTATCCCATATTCAGTATATCATAAATTTAATGAAGTCTTATTTATAAGTAGTCAATAGTTGTAGGCTGAAGTACATACCACATGGACCCATTCCTTTTGTCCTTCTAGATTTCTGAATTTATATGGGCTTATGTCAATCAAGGATGTCAGATGTCCATGGTAAGCACTTAAAAAACAATTAGCAGAACTAAACAATAATTTCCTCAGTATCAAAGAGTTCTTTAGGATTAGCATTACTGATAGCTAAAGCGTAGCTAGGTTCTGGCACCTGGTGGGAATGCAGTCACTCAAGCTGAGAACAGCTCTGTGATTCCTATCAATCAGCTTCGTAGTATTTGGATTTTTTTTTTCTGCACATCTTGATTATAAGGGAGGCAGAGGGACAGTACTCCTTGTCACTAGTTTGCCTGGAGCAGTGACTAGAATCACAGCAGTGTAAGTCATGAGCAGTATTACAAGATTGCAGAACGAGTGGAAGGGATGTGTCTGGTCTATTTCTGAATAAACTCCAATGATGGTGCTTCCAGTCTTTCTGGGCACCGTGTTCTACTATGTGACCACCTTTATGGTAAAAGTGTTTTCCCTATATCTCATCAGAATTCCTCAGGCTTCAATTTATGTCTGTTGTCTTTTTTCCTGGCACCATGCATCTTCAGGCCTGGCTTCATCCCATTAGACAGTAGTTGTAGTTGCAGTAAGATCTCCCTCTAGCTGTCTCTAGTAGCTTAACAAATACAATTTTCTTAACTTCTCAAGCCGGTGGCTCCCTTCCCTTGTGGAAGGCCACTGCTGGCCTCCTTCCAGTATGCTAATATCTGCTGTGTACTGGAGAGCCCAACCTGGACATAGTTCTCTGGGCTGGTCTCATAAATACTGAACAGAGGGCAGAATTATTTCCTTCAGCTTCCTGGTTACAGCCTTTCTATTACAACAGTTTTTCAGAAATGCTCTGACCACAGATCAAAACGGAGCCTTGCACCCCATACTAGATAAAACTGCCAGTGTACTTACTGGTCTAAAACGATAACATCCTCGTGTTTTGTATACTGTCGTGCCAATCTTAGGGCAAGATCATTAGCTTCAGACCTACAATGGAAAAAAATTGTTTCATTGTGGAGTTTTGAAATTCTGACCTCCCTTGCAATGCTGTTTGCATCTGCAAAGAACAGACAGAACTCGGTGCATGTTACTCACAGATCCCTGCATAATTGGCACTCAGTGGGTAGGATTCTGGTCTGGTGAGGAACTTAAAAAGCTGGTGTACAGAAACTACTTTGGAAACAGTTGTGTGGGGTGTTTGGTGTTTTTTTTTTCTTTCTTTTTTAAGCTGTAGTTTGTTTGGGAATACAGCCCCAAGCAGCAATATGTATTGTTACATTTAATTTTGATAATAGAAGTAATTCTCAGTTCAAAAGACAAGTCAGACCAGAAACTAAAAAACAAACTACAAACTAAGGTAAACTAAAAGTAAATATTTACATGAATATTGTGAAGTCCAAGGCCTTGTAAATAAACCCCTTCTTAAATAAAGCACTAATTTAGTTTCCTGATACAGAGCTTGCTGAAGATGAACTTCAGAGTCACTGAAGTTCTAAACAGGACCAGTTTCTTCAAAAACAAAACAACCCAACCTTTTTGTTTGTCATTATATAATCTTCCACACCAATCATGCAGTTAGCTGTTGATAAGAAAGTATCACACTTCCCTGTATATAACGAGTGAAAACAGTTTCAATTCTAATATACCAGGACTTACCCAGAATTCAAAAAATAAAAGATGCATAACTTCTCAGGTAGTGTTTTTGAAAGTCTTTCTGCATAATTGACCAAGTTGTCATGAAGATAACGAGAATTTGTATTTAACAGTTGATTTTGGTCATGGGCTGCTTTTACTACATCAGGGTGACAGTGTCCAACTGCAAGAGAGTGTGGAGTGGTTAGAGTTCTTCTGTATTACGTATGGTGTTAATTAACAAATGCATATCGACTTAACATGTAGATTTCTCTATTTTAGTAATGATTAGTAGATTAGTAGGGAGTTATCACTGCTGATGATTGTATTTCATCAGTGTGGCATTAATGATATTGTCAGCAGAAGATGACATCAGTACACTTTAAAAGATTTCACGTAAAACTTTCTGGTTTTGTTTGGAAAGTTTGAAATTGCCTGCTACTCTATTTATAGTTTGTAGTTGAATACATTGATATGCTAAAACAAAGTGTCTAATTTGGTATTTGGATTTAGACATTAATTCAGGTGAGAGTTTAGTATGTGCAGGTAAGCTTTACCATCAAAGAACGACTAGCCCTGCTAGGGTGTTGGTGACAGCACTGACTGGTTAGAGAGATTTCAAACACTGTAAGAAAGCAGCAGCTACTTCATAATACACAGAGAAGGCACCACACTGAGCGGTGGTCCTGTGACAGTACCCGTAGCATAACTTTCACAAATACAACAAACGGGCAAGCCATTTGTTAGTCTTATACTTAGGTGCTTTACTTGAGTTTTCGTGGAAAAAAAAGTCTAGAAAGCACATCCACACACACAGAAATTCAACCGTGAACCGTAATTCCCCAAACTAGAGGCTCCAGAGGTTTCTTCCACTTTTCCAATTAAACCAGCCCTTCCCCCAGCACGCTAGAACAGTGGTTAAAAGTACAGATTGTTCCTTGTTCTGCTTAGAAGAAGGTGGTATCAAATAACATGGCTTTTAACTTACCGTGAGCAACATTGTTTATGCAATCAAGGTATTGTCTTCCATTCTCATCATACATATACTGGCCTTTCGCCTTTACAATCTTCACGGGATCGTTAGAAAAAAACAGCTTGCAAGAAGAGCTATAGCAAATACCAGAAAGCAAAATAAATTCTAGTGAATTCTGAAAGTTCCATAGTTTAGTCTGCTCTAGTACTTTCATTCAGTTCAGTCCGTTAATAAAGAGAAAGACGTCTCCCCAGTTAGATGGCACATGCCGACATCTTACTTCAGGCCCCCAGAACAAAGCTGCGATGGAGAAGAGGTCTTGTGCTCCAACTCAATAGTTCAATTTGGTTAGACCTGCAGGGGAAAAAACTGAAAATCCTTCACTAGGAATCTAGCTGCAGCAGGCAGACAGGATTTATCCCAATTGTTTCATTCAATCTCAGCTACAGTTCCTTACTTTGTACACTGTCTACCCTTTGTGTGCTTGAAACCCTCTAGTGCCTGTCTCTCTTACCTTGTGATCGTTTTATCATATTCTTGTTGTTCTTGCGAAGATCCTGATTTTCCAGATAGTGTGGTGTGGGTGATGGTTATGTCACTGTAAAGCTTCCCTACGCTTAGCTGAAACCTTGAGTGATTTTATTTCATAAGGCTGGGTCTATTTAAGTGTGTTTGGTTTGTTTCAGTTTTTAAATAAATTGCCAAACAAGTAAAATTGAAACATATGTCTGCCTAAGTAGGAGTTACAGAGATTTGATGCTGAAGGGCAATGCCAAGCTTTCATGCTTCATTTAGTAAAAAATTGCTTATGCAAAAATCAAATAATGTGACCATTCATTGTCAAATAAACAAAAAAGAAAGACAATGATAAAATAAGAAACTGTTTCACTATCCCTCCTCTAGAGGAATTCTGTACTTTCGGGGTGAGCTGGCAGGAGAATGGTAAAACAGTTTTTTTTTTTATAAAGTTCTTGACTGTTCAGCAGATGCTAAGAAAGCACTTAAGAGATGTGGGTCTGTGACGGAGCAAAGCACTTACAAAATGATTAAATACATAGTGCGGTAGTCTTTTATAGTGATTTATGTCGTGGCACAATTCTAATTCCAGCCTTTACTTTCAGCCCAGCTCCTGGGTTCATTAAATATTTACAGATTAAAGTAGTCTTGATTTTGAATAAATAAGGTACAACACGAAAGCATTCCCGTAGTTAATCCACAGAGCTTGTTCTGCTGCCCCTCCTCGGAGCACGCTACAGAACCGAGATTTTTTTAGGTTAGTTGAAGTAAGACAAGTAATTTCCAAGTCTGGAACTGCATCTTTTACTAAATCCTATCAACTTGGGCAGACATATGTTGTTAATTGTATCATGTTTTTGGTGTAATTAAGGCGTTTTCTGAAAGTGGGGCTGTAAGGAGGTCAGACCCAGACGGGCCGGTACCGCTGAGCCCCAGCGGTTCTGCAGTGCCGCGGCTGCTCTCAGCTGCGCTGCCAGGAAGTGCTTTCTGAGCAGTTTAAAGTTTGAACAGGCGCACCAGAGATCACCCGGGTTTTATACTGCCATACCCCCCCTCTTTAAACACTCATTACCCTTAATGACCCCAGTCACGTCCGGCTTTGCACGCCGGCAGCACCGCGCTGCTGCTCGCTCAGAGCTCTGCCGAGGCAGGAGCCCGCTCCCGCGGCCCCGGGAGCAGCAGCAGCACGGGGAGCAGCAGCACGGGGAGCAGCCAGCGCTCGCGGCTGCCGACGTGCAGGGGGACGCGTGCGGACAGGGCCGCTCGCCGGGGCAGCGGGGCCCCGCCATCCGCGCTCCCTCCCGCGGCCGAGGCCTGCTGCCACGTCAGGCGCCCCGCCCGGCGGCAGCGCTCTCCCGGCCCGAGGGACGGCGCCGCGGGACTCACCCGATGAGCTGCCGCCGCAGGGCCAGGGTCTCCTCCCGGGAGCGCTGCGCCGGCCTCATGGCCGCTCTCGCCGGGACCGGGGAGGTGCCGCCGCCCGCTGAGGGAGGCCCCGGGCTGGGGCGGGCCCGCCCCGCCTCTGCGGCGCCCCCTGCTGGCACGGCGCTGCCCGGGTGCTCCCTGCTGGGGGGCAGCTGGAGCCACCGCTCCGGGGAAAAAGCGCCTTACCCTGGGGGATAGCAGAAAATACACAGGGACAGGGGCGCTGCACGTGTGTCTGCTCAAGCAGCACTGTAACTATGCACCGCCTTTATCATACAGACCAGCCCCTGACCGCCCAGCCACTCCCCAACCCATCCAAAACACAGCTTCAGGCACGGTCACTCACCCGGGCTTTTGGCTCCTCCGGCAGCAGGCTGGACTCCCAGGTCCCATAGCACGTAGGGGGGTGAGGCTGTCTCCATGGGGTCCTGCAAGGCTGTGGGCAGCGCGGATGGTACCAGAGTGCAAACCCTACCCCGTGGTGTTACACCGCTGGTGGTGGCATACGCCCCCAGATCCCACTTGGTTCCCATGTACCTCAGAGGTAATGCCGTGGTTTTGAGGGTTCTTCATGACCATTATTACAGCTATAGCATAACACTCTGTCTTTTAACATCAAGGCAGATTCTTTTACAGCTGAAAATAACTCGAGGTGGTAGCCTAGGTGTTACAGCTGTGTTAGTTGTTCAACATATACATCACTATTTAAGCGAAAGTAAAACCAAACCATGTATAGTGTTGTACTCCTGTGTTTGGTTGGTGACAGGTAGACCTGACTGACTGCTGAAGAGCCAATCCGAGGGCAGGCAGTAGTTGGGGTTAAAAGAGGAAATGCTGTCATCAGATTAGAATGGTCATTCCTCCATTCCTCTTTGATTGGAATTACTGAAAGAAAACTAGGAAGATAAAGAACTAGAAGGGATGTTCTGGGATGGGTTGAGTCCTCTGCCACTGCAGGTGGTGTATCTCATAACTGACTTCATAAACTTACCAAACCTCGTTCTAAAAGATGCCAGATTTTTTTTCCTTCAAAGTAGCATTCATATTCCTTTAAACTGACAAGATCCACTAAGAGGACTCTAGAAAATGGAGCAGACCCTTTTAAGACTACACACTTGGCAGACTTTGCTGCTGACTAGATATAGCCACCAATAATTATCAAATAGTTGCAGTTACTTGATAAAAACAAGGACAATTTACATTGTATAATATGGAGAATCTAAAACCAAACTGCTATACACTTAAAGTTAGATTGAATTTAGGAAGTAAAACTCGGTTGCTGCATAAAGTCAGGTTTTAAGTAACAAAATACAGTGGAAGAAAAGTTAATAATGGATGTTAACCTTTATTTGAACTCTTGTCTGGTTAAGATATTTAGTAGCTATTTATAATAATGACCTGAACATTTACAATTTGAAAGCTTATTCTTGGTTACAAATGCAGAGTTCATTATACATATTCACACAACTGTAAAAGCAATCTGTACAGAGAGACCATTTAAAAAAAAAATCTATCTTTGCTTTTATTACAGAAAGCACAAGAAAATATATTTTTGGAGGTCTCAAGCTAATGTATTGTCCATTACAGCTTTAAACTAGAAATACATGACGCAGTACTAATTAATACCATTTTAACATGTTAAAACAATGGATAAGAAATACTGTTATTAATGCCTTCATTTTCAGAGCAGTTGTTCCCCAAAGGAGTAAATAGAACACTTTTCTTGGCACATACATGATTAAAAAAAACACAAAAAGTTTGGAAATAGAGGTGTTAAGTACATTTTCTGTATTTTTAATATCTATATATATTTTCAAAGGTGATACATTTTACAGGTATTTACTCAGCTTTCTATAAAATACCGTGTAAATACATTCAAAACGAAACTACTTTTCATAGAGTGTGCAAACTGCACACACAGGCGAATAGCCCTTTCTCCTTTGAACAGCCTCACTGAAGGGATGCAACCACTCACAGAAATAAGTGACACTTGGATAATACCATGGTAGAGGATTAAGCCCTATCAGCATAATTTCAAAAAAAAAAAACAGACAGATAAAGCATACATTGCATTTATTTTTCTAACCTGTATACCAATAAGTGAAATTTTCATTTATATTTTAAATACCAGCAGGTATTTCTCAAATTATGTTGTTTCAGAAACGCTAGCATACATGCTGATTTTAAAATATTTTTTATGTCCAAAGTAATTTAATGCAACAGAGCAGGTGACTTTCAGTTTGGACTGTGACATTTTGTGCTGAACATTCAGCATGTTGAATATTTTTGATTGTTTTTTGAAAATACTAGGAAAAAAAAGAACTCCAAATAGTAGCACAAAAATTTGCTAGGTTATGGACTTACCTATGAAACTGCACTCCAGCTCTGAAACTAACCAGCAACCACAACAGAAAGCCAACTCTCATTCCAGCTGATGACAGTTTACTGCCTCTTCTGCTTAGTTTGGAAATTCAGTGGGTAACGCGGGTACTTCTGCTTTGCAAAATCAGACCCTAATTTTTTTTATGTAATTGCAGAAATACAAGTTCGATATGCACCCACCTATACTTAACAACATCATCCAATATGAACTTTTCAAAATTAAGCATACAACCCAGCGTTAACAGCATATAAAAAAGCAGCAAGTGGCATTAGTGACATTTACAGACACTTGGGACATCTCCATTCAAGTTTCCATTCGTTAATATCTACATTATATAAGAAACCACACACAGATACACAAGTGAACTGACTGTTCCGTGAAACTGCGCAACTATGAGGCAAGTTTGACCAAAACTTAGCGAACAGGGATTGATTCTCCTAAGACATAGGAAAACCGCAAATGTTAATGATGTATTTATTTCACTCTCTCGTCAATAATGCCACTTCTTACGCATTGAAAACTCATGTTCCCCAGCTTTCCCGTGGTTTTCCCCCGGGCTCTCTGCAATATATTAAATCCTTCTCTCATTCATTTCTAAGTGACAGGTTTTCAGCACTTACTTTAGCTGCAGATTACACAATAGTCATCCCTTTTGTTGTGCCATCTGATGGCACACAAGCCTATGGGAAAGTTGCAGTAGTTCACCTGGGGACGCGAAAATACTAGAAGTCATTTTTAGCTTACAAACTTAAACTATAATCAAGGAAAACGAAGTTTAGGAAATGGATTTTTACTCACTGGTTAGCTTCAGCCTGCAACAGATCCCCCCAAGTGGAGCTGTGAAGTATTTCAAACCGTGCAAAAGGGTCCAAGAAATACTCTTACATCCACGCTGTCCTGGGAGGTTGCCACAGGCAGTGTTGCCTTGACAAGCTAAAGTGGTTTTGGCCTCTTGAAATCTCTCAAAATACTTCATCACTCTCTTCACAAATCTTCCTGGTTAAGAACTGGAAGGCTGGCTGTGCTGTGAAGCACATTAGCAGATATTTATCAGTTCAAACTTTGGGGCTTCAAATGAAGTAGGGCAGCACCAAGGTTTTATTACTCCACCCTTGGACACCTACTGAGGACACTGGGAGTATCTCTGCTCCTAGCTGTGCCAGTGCAAACTGGAACC
The DNA here is from genome assembly GCA_011057875.1 of Pterocles orientalis. Lineage (NCBI taxonomy): Eukaryota > Metazoa > Chordata > Aves > Pterocliformes > Pteroclidae > Pterocles > Pterocles orientalis. Next base: position 1,583,545 of record WKFP01014840.1, on the reverse strand, counting down.
AAACTCACTAATCCAAATTCAGATATCTACAGTATTTTACCAGGATAAGTGGTTGGGGATGCTTTGTAAAATGTTTACATTTTAATCATTTGTTGTTACTAATATTTTTTGCATATCTTAAATAGGAATCTGTTGACTGTAAAGAAAATAATTCAAAGCTTCTGCTCTCCAAAATTTTAAAATGAAAACTTGAATGGTAACCTACTACAGATAGATTTTATTTGTATAATGCCTTAAATTGTCTGGGCAACAACGGGACCAAAAAAAAAGTGAGAATATGATGGTATTTCCTAAGAAAGGAATACTAGATTTGGAAAAAAAGATTAAAGTTTCTGTGTACGTGCTCCTGTTTTACAAAGATCTAGTCAAGCCATACAGTTATGCAAAAGACATCCATCCATGTGTGCTGTCAATTAAGGGACGGCGTCACAGCATACAATTTGTATAAAATTTGTCCTAGCATGAAATTTATTTTTATTTAAAAAAGATCTCCTCTAGAGGGCAGCATGAAACCAGTATTTAATGACCAGGAAACCTGAGCTTGAACTCCTTTAACACATACTGAATGTACAGGCCAATAGGGCACAGTTATATTTACTGAGCGTGGTTATTCACCATTCTGATCAAGTTGTAAATTTCTGGCATCTTAATATTTTAATTAAGCTGTCCATTACAAATGGACGAGTTGGTTCATTCTGGCCCACGAGTCTGTTGTACTTGGCTGATTGAAAAACCACGTGCTACGTATAAAAATTCACAGATTCATTCCGAGCTGTGGGCTGGCAAGATAGTAAATGCTGGAACCTTTGCTGGTGTAATCTAGCTCAGCACTATTACAGCCAACACGGTTGAGCTCAGTTAGAGCAGCTGAGATGTGGGGGGAAGAGAAGAAAGTAGCCAAAGTAGACCACAGGCTTCCTGGCACAAAAGCCTTGGTCCTCATAAATATGCTTCCTGGGGAGTGGGGTATTGTAACAGACGTACAGCCAGGGGTAATGACCTGTGTCATTCTCCGTAGAATACTCTTCATCATTACATGGGATGTCTGACACCTTACCCGTGCTTTTTGCTGGGTTGCTTAAGGATTTCAAATGCTCAATTTATGAAATTACAAAAGACAAAAGCTCACCTAAATATTTCATCTACTGGTTTCCTAAAAAGAAAACACATCAGAGAATCTCTTACCATTAGAAGAAACATTCTTCTTTTTAAATACAAAGGAGAAAAGTCCATATGGAAATAAATTCATCACCGTTGTATATACAGCAAGTGTTAGAAGCAGTGTACACAAGAAAGGCAACTCCCTCCATGAGAATAAAGCAAAGCATGTGGCAATGTCTTGATCTTTTTAAACTAAAATCCCAGTGCATTAAGGCTTGGAAACAGTTTCAGTTTGGAGTCAGATGGGATTTCTCTGCCACCAATTTCATAATCCAGAGAAATATTCCTGAACTCACTGGCCAAGCCCACAGTTCAGCTGCAAAACTCTAATTAATTTCACCTGCCCCCATCAGCACAGGCCAAATCCTTGGGATCACACTCTGGCAAGAGGCCTCTCCGGAGCTGCCAGCATTATTTCAGCACTGAACTGGAGTTACAGACATGGGGGTTATTTGGCCATGTTCCCTTTCCCCCCAGTTCCATTCCCCCAGCAGCTCTGGGGAGTGCTCCCCATGCTTACAGTCGGCTGCAGCATCACGGCTCCTGGAGCACCAGGGGCCAGAACCAAGACAACCACCCCAGCCAAGCCCGCAGCAGCTCTTGCGCGAGTCTTGTCATGCATTCGCCAGATCTTGTGGCAAGGCAGCCCTGCCTGCGGAGCTGCACGGATGGAAAACGTTCTAGGGGTTTCAAGTGAGTTCTTAAAACGCTTAAAATTCAGTTTGGGAACTTTGCTTCCAAAATTGATCAGGCTACGGTGTGTTGGAGAGAGGATGTTGGAGTAACTGGGAAGATGGTCATTAGCTACGATTTTAAACAGAATGAGCCTCAAAGAAAGCTGTGTGTGCTCTGCTCCTGTGCAGCAGGCAGGCGTGGTTATCTTAGCAATGGAAATCACCGTGCTTTCGTGGTCAGTTAAATTGGACTCAGGATTTTTGTTTTGTAAACTAGAAAACAAAGATAAAACATAAACTTGGCTGGGCTTCAGACTCCCCCAAGATGAGTAACCTAAGCATGTTATCCAGAACGTCTGTAGACAAATCCGTGAAGCTAACACACTCAGTATTTTGGTGACCAGCACAAATTAATTGCTCAGTCTCAGATTGTCCTGCATTTCATAAGCATTAGCAGTCTCTCTGTCAGTCATCTTTATTGCTACTGACATCTAGTGGTAACATTTAGCTGCACTTCTGAATTCCTGTAAAACAATCTCGCATTCTCTCAAACCAGAACAACAACAGCAATAATGAAAAAGAGGTTTCCTGGGGAAAAAATGCACTGCGCTTTGTGAGAGGCTGAGATAAAGACTGAGTTTTGAGCGAGACTGGTAGTTCTACCTAAAAGTAAAATTTATCTTTGGGGAGCTATTTGCAAACTCAAATTATTAAAAAAAAAATTCCATATGGAAGGAGAAAACAGTAAACTGATCTGGCGTGAATTTGCTGAGCAAAGCACTTTTTTTTTTTTTACTCTTCCCAATAAGATCATGACTGCTCTGAAACAAAACAACCTACTGTTGTGAATACCTGTGTATGGAAAGCACAGGGAGGTCTAAACAGATTTCTCCTCTTTTGACTGCACAATTGATACAAAGATCACCAGTTCCTCTGATAACAGTGATAGGATGGATGGGGAACACTGAGTTCAGAACATAAAGGCCAAACACACGGAAAAGTGTAGATCACAACCACACCCCCGGGGATCTGTACTCGCTCCGTTCCCGGGAGTTGTGCTTTCCACAGGTCCCAGCTGCTCTGGTGTACGATGGAAAGGGTTGGTGGAGTAGATGTACCGCCAGCAGATCCTCAGAGGTCTGCCGGGTAGTTCCTTGTAGCCGAAGGGGCTATAATAGGCGTTGTATCCAGCAGGGTCCAGACCTGCCAGCATTTCTATTGGCAATGAGAGCGGCAGACGTCCCATGCAGGCTGCCACCTGTACGTGTGCAGGAAATCAGACATCCCGGACATGCCAGGCTCCCTGCAGGTGCAGGGGTGGATCTCCTTTGTACCTGCTGGACTCACCATATTTGGGACGCAGAATAAACCGATGCAGAGAGGGCACTTGCCTGGGAATTTTCAAAGATGATCACTAAAAGGTTTGGCAGCTTAGGCGGTAGCGCTGAGGGGTACGGATACCAGCTGCGGTCCTGTGCGAGGAAGATGATTCTAGCCTTCCTCCTTGGCTGGCGTGGAAACATGAGTGGTCAGGCTGTGCCTCGGTGATGGGGAAGAGGTTGAGTCGATTCAAAACGAGCTCTCTTCCTCCGTTACGAGCAAATGTCTTGGGGGCTGTGGCAGCAGAGGCTCTGTGTTGGGAGGGGGACGGCTGCCACGCAGGGCGATCAGAGCACTAGGTAAAGCACTCTTCTGGTATTCTGTATCAATGTTTTGCAGGCCTGGCAGTGGTCACAGTTGATGCCTACAAGCACTGGATATTCCACAAGTTGAAGACGGAATACTGACTTGTTTACCTGAAGATAATAGGACTTCGGGGTATTTCCTCAGAGAAAATATAAATTTTAATATAATTTCATAAGCTTTGGAGGTTAGCTTGTCTTGTAGCTTCAGTGATATCAAACTTTTCAAGTAGGAGCTAGATAGAAAGCTGTTTAGTTTTTGCCAGCGTATGTAAAACAAGACTTTTCTATCTGCATTGTAGATTGTTTGTGGACACTTCCAGATTCTTGTGCTTTCTGCAGTCACTCTGGGGACTGAACGCTCATTGGTATCGATAGAGGTTCCTCCAACAGGACACGTGCAGGATGTTGAGTGTAGAAGCCCTCAGCGTGGTTTGGAGTAGTGAATTGCTTTTAGTTGGGAGATGACTGGGGGAGATGGGAAGAGCAATTGTACATTAAGGGAACAATTACAGATCTTCTTCCTGGTGACATCA
>WKFP01014840.1:1557745-1575837 GCA_011057875.1 Pterocles orientalis | reverse complement strand
TTTCCCCCCAGTTCCATTCCCCCAGCAGCTCTGGGGAGTGCTCCCCATGCTTACAGTCGGCTGCAGCATCACGGCTCCTGGAGCACCAGGGGCCAGAACCAAGACAACCACCCCAGCCAAGCCCGCTGTAGCGCGAGTCTTGTCGTGCATTCGCCAGATCTTGTGGCAAGGCAGCCCTGCCTGCGGAGCTGCACGGATGGAAAATGTTCTAGGGGTTTCAAGTGAGTTCTTAAAACGCTTAGAATTCAGTTTGGGAACTTTGCTTCCAAAATTGATCAGGCTACGGTGTGTTGGAGAGAGGATGTTGGAGTAACTGGGAAGATGGTCATTAGCTACGATTTTAAACAGAATGAGCCTCAAAGAAAGCTGTGTGTGCTCTGCTCCTGTGCAGCAGGCAGGCGTGGTTATCTTAGCAATGGAAATCACCATGCTTTCGTGGTCAGTTAAATTGGACTCAGGATTTTTGTTTTGTAAACTAGAAAACAAAGATAAAACATCAACTTGGCTGGGCTTCAGACTCCCCCAAGATGAGTAACCTAAGCATGTTATCCAGAACGTCTGTAGACAAATCCATGAAGCTAACACACTCAGTATTTTGGTGACCAGCACAAATTAATTGCTCAGTCTCAGATTGTCCTGCATTTCATAAGCATTAGCAGTCTCCCTGTCAGTCATCTTTATTGCTACTGACATCTAGTGGTGACATTTAGCCGCACTTCTGAATTCCTGTAAAACAATCTCACATTCCCTCAAACCAGAACAGCAGCAATAATGAAAAAGAGGTTTCCTGGGGAAAAAATGCCCTGCGCTTTGTGAGAGGCCGAGATAAAGACTGAGTTTTGAGCGAGACTGGTAGTTCTACCTAAAAGTAAAATTTATCTTTAGGAAGCTATTTGCACTTTTTTTTTTTTTTAACTCTTCCCAATAAAATCATGACTGCTCTGAAACAAAACAACCTACTGTTGTGAATACCTGTGTATGGAAAGCACAGGGAGGTCTAAAGAGATTTTCCCTCTTTTGACTCTGCACAATTGATACAAAAATCACCAGTTCCTCTGATAACAGTGATAGGATGGATGGGGAACACTGAGTTCAGAACATAAACACACGGATCTCAGTTGAGGACTGGGAAGGACTCAAAGTGCAGATCACAACCACACCCCGGGGATCTGTACTCGCTCCGTTCCTGGGAGTTGTGCTTTCCGCAGGTCCCAGCTGCTCTGCTGTACGATGGAAAGGGTTGGTGGAGTAGATGTACCGCCAGCAGATCCTCAGAGGTCTGCTGGGTAGTTCCTTGTAGCCGAAGGGGCTATAATAGGCGTTGTATCCAGCAGGGTTCAGACCTGCCAGCATTTCTATTGGCAATGAGAGCGGCAGACGTCCCATGCAGGCTGCCACCTGTACGTGTGCAGGAAATCAGACATCCTGGACATGCCAGGCTCCCTGCAGGTGCAGAGGTGGATCTCCTTTGTACCTGCTGGACTCACCATATTTGGGACGCAGAATAAACCGATGCAGAGAGGGCACTTGCCTGGGAATTTTCAAAGATGATCACTAAAAGGTTTGGCAGCTAAGGTGGTAGCGCTCAGAGGTATGGATACCAGCCGCGGTCCTGTGCGAGGAAGATGATTCTAGCCTTCCTCCTTGGCTGGCGTGGAAACATGAGTGGTCAGGCTGTGCCTCTGTGATGGGGAAGAGGTTGAGTTGATTCAAAACGAGCTCTCTTCCTCCGTTACGAGCAAATGTCTTGGGGGCTGTGGCAGCAGAGGCTCTGTGTTGGGAGGGGGACGGCTGCCACGCAGGGCGATCAGAGCACTAGGTAAAGCACTCTTCTGGTATTCTGTATCAATGTTTTGCAGGCCTGGCAGTGGTCACAGTTGATGCCTACAAGCACTGGATATTCCACAAGTTGAAGACGGAATACTGACTTGTTTACCTGAAGATAATAGGACTTCGGGGTATTTCCTCAGAGAAAATATAAATTTTAATATAATTTCATAAGCTTTGGAGGTTAGCTTGTCTTGTAGCTTCAGTGATATCAAACTTTTCAAGTAGGAGCTAGATAGAAAGCTGTTTAGTTTTTGCCAGCGTATGTAAAACAAGACTTTTCTATCTGCATTGTAGATTGTTTGTGGACACTTCCAGATTCTTGTGCTTTCTGCAGTCACTCTGGGGACTGAACGCTCATTGGTATCGATAGAGGTTCCTCCAACAGGACACGTGCAGGATGTTGAGTGTAGAAGCCCTCAGCGTGGTTTGGAGTAGTGAATTGCTTTTAGTTGGGAGATGACTGGGGGAGATGGGAAGAGCAATTGTACATTAAGGGAACAATTACAGATCTTCTTCCTGGTGACATCAATGAGAGATTTGCCTTCAACCTTCCACAGAAGAAGATTTTTAGCTTTAATTTGGGACAGTAAAGGGGTTTTTCAAAAGCACTAAAAGCCAGTGGGAGCTTGTTCGGCGGCTCCTTATGCCTTTAAAAACCCCTACACCAAAAGTGATAGCTAACAACATGAAATGGAAGTAAATAAAATGCATTTTCATTGCTGTTTTGAGTTACATAATTCTTGTTTCTTGGTTTGTTAGTTGATGTATATGGATTTAATCTATACGATGACCAAGAAAATGGTCAGTAACTAGTAAAGATGGAAAGTATAGCCAGAAAGCAAGCAATGTGTAGGTGTAGACCCCAAGCAGCTAACAAAGACGGGTAACAAAAGTTCACTGCCTACAGCCATAAGTCTTTAGTGTCCACATCTACCAAGTGAGATTCCAGCATCTCCCAGCAGATAACAAATGCTCCCAGCTGATTAAAAGGATAAACTGAAGGACAGCCAGAACCCAGCCACAGATGAGAACTCAGACATCAAACATCATCCCACCTGCACAGAGCACTAAGCATGTTCCTACTGTTCTTCAGAATATCGGAGCAAGACCTACGTTAGCGCTAGGTCAGCTTGTGCAGGGCACATTGCCCCGGACGGTCGCATCCCTCTTGCAAGTCCTCTCTGGCCGTAGCTGCCTTAACAGATGCAGTGGAACAAGGATCTAATAAGAGAGTTTGGATCTACTCAATGCACCAAAAACTGACTCCCTTCTGTATTCTCTAAGATCAAGGACACAAAACGCCCCGCTATCTGGTTTGATATTGTGGTCAGGCTCTTAATTTCATGTAAGATTCCTACACAGAGCCTAGCAACTTGTGTTCGGCAAAAGTATTTCCTCTCGAAATGATCCGTTAAATCAAAAAAAGAATTATTAAAGTGATGGGGATTGCATCACTGGTCTGGTTAGGATTAACCAGTCTCACCATTAAAAATCCTTGGCTTTATTTGATTTTGTGTAATGTCAGCTTCTACCCGTTGGATGGATATTTGTACATCTTTCTCTGTTCAGTTGAAGAACTTGTTAATATAAAGTATGTCCTCCCTGTAAAGGAATCTGATTGCCTCTTGATCTTCATTGTAAACTCAACTGACTCAGCTGTAAGCCATTTTCTTCCTCCCTGAAATAATTTTTTATGGCTCTTTACTGCACAATCTCTATTTTTTTTTCAACATGTTTAAAAATGCGAACAGTGGAATAGTTTGCAAATTGTTAATTGATCTCACTTAATGCCATATACAGATATCGAAATTGTAATCCTCCTTGTATTCATTACCCTGCTCTGGATGGGATGTGCCCGAGATGAGATAATTTAAAGAAAGAGACCAAAAAAAGGGGAGAGGAAAAGGAGGACAAGAGGAGCGGACAAGAGGACAGAGTTTACAATTAAAACCATGTAAACCAAGAAAAATCAAATGCAAACCAACCCTACAAACCAAGACAATTAAATATTCCAAACTCCAAGTTTTGGGAACCCCAACAGCAACATTACCTGCTCTGCTATTTAAGAAAAGACTTCAGCAGAGCCCTCCCTGTCCTGCAACTCTCTACACTGAACCCATTACCAGGTTTTTGTGTTCTGAAATTTTGCAGTGGAGGTTTCTTGGGGAATTTGGGTTCCACAGTAACAAAGCGCTTGCACACCTTCAGCCACAGACCCCAGAATGGAACCCAGAGGTGCTTCCTCTTGAGGAAAAAAAAAAAACAAAAACCAACCCAAAACTTGATAGTAGCGGAAATATCCACAGGTAGTCAAGGTTGCTCTCTTTAGCCAAAGGTTTGCTATTTCCATCGTATCGACAGCAGGTAGCACTGAATGGAGCTTGGCTTTGTTTCCTCTGCAAGCTGCAAGTCCTTCTCGTGTGGCCAGATGGTACACAGCAGCTTCTTTCATTTCTAGGGCTGCATCCTTTTTTTCTTCGTTGTCCTCAGCCAGGTTTTTTCACCCTTTTAACGTGCAATGCAAATCCAGAGTCAGAGCCCACGGAGGACAGGGGTTTCTCCCTCCTTCATGCGATAAGGCACAAAAGGCAACAGGCTGTGTCAGTACTGTTAGTTCACACAGCAGCGTCAGCAGCAAATACTGTTCATTCCCAGCCATGTCATCGGTACCTTTATCAAATCCTGATCTTACCATGTGTATCCTATGGTTTTGGGAGCTTTACAATATTTCCAAAGGCCATAAATGACAGAATCCAGTATAAAAAAAGGTCAATATATTACTGTTGAAAGTTTTTTTTTTCCTTTTTTTATACAAAAATTAAAAAGATCCAAATATATCACATTATTTACATATTGTGCTTCATGCTTAGAGATCACTGAAAAAGAACACACAGAGAAACATTTTGATCAGAGAAATGTTCCTTTCATTGCATTTACTAATCTTGTTAATAATATTACGGATTGGCATTCAGATTTCTTTTAATATTAACAGTACATCCAAACAATTTACCGCAGAATTACAAACTTTTATATGCTGAGGGTGTGCTCGCGTTCTAACCAAGGGCTTGCAACCAGTTAGTAACATGCTATTAACTCAGACCGTGTCCACATACCACGTGTTTGAACCAGGTTAGTAATTCCACCCAGCTTCGCTGTCCTGCCCTTGTAGGAAGATGCTGTAACCTCACTCTCCTACAAGTCAGATGCTCATCTTATGGGGAGACACGTCTGTCCTCGTTCTCCTGCGCTGCCTTTAGCACTTACAACCCCTGGCTGTTCTGGGTGCACGAGACACTATGAATTATCTGCCCACTGCACCCAGATGTACCGATTCGAGCAGCGTAGCGGTTGTGGATGATAGTTACAGCGGCTGAAAAGTCTTTGTTTGGAAGTAAATGTTTTGTAAGTCTGGGACAAAGAGGCAACCCACTGTAGAAGCCTCAGCTAGAGGCTCTGGGCTCAGTCACACGAGCACAGAGTGGTTCCTAAATTGCCTGGGCAAGCCTGAAATTAAAAGGCATTGCGACCAAAAATATTAATGAGAATGATTTTCCACCCTTAGCCAGTTTTTGGAACGGTGTTTCTAGCACCATTCTGCTCTTTGGAGAACAAGACACGAAGCTAGATGGAGTCCTGCCAGGCGTACAACCTCTCCCTTAAAGGAAGTGCAGCACTACAAACAATCACCGTGCAGCAAACAGAATTACTCAGGATCTGCTCGAGGATGTACAATAATTATTATTACTGTACCTTATGCCAACATCCTGCTACTGGCAGTCCGTCTGGTCCCTGCAAAATGGAATTTACAGATTTAATTTCTGTTGACAGTGACTTAAGTGTCACACCCCAAAACCTGAAGCTTAATCCTCACGACAATGAAAGGTTTAGTAGCACCGTTAATGACCATGCAAACCCCATTTACTGTACATATGCACAAAAATAAGTATGCAGGCAATGTAATCCATGTCACGCACAACACAAAATGGAATACACCTTAGGGTAAAAAAAAAAAAATCTACACTTTCCTTTAAACAAAAATATGAACAAATAAAAAAATTTGGAACCACAGTTAATTAACTTCATAATCTGTTTTATAAGGTAGTGTTTTTTGCAATCAGACATATGTATGGAAAGCATGATGTGGAAATGTATTTTTTGTTCATATGTGCTTTTCAGTTTGAGGGCGGTGATGTAATATTTTTTTTTCCCAGATGATATTCTAATTCTGTTAAATTCAATCCTGCAGTACTTAGTTTCTTTAAGAAATCTTGAGTTGCTGAACTGACTGAAATAGGATGAGTTGTGGACTATGCAAAGGGAGTGAAAATATTTGTCTTTTTCTGATGGAGACACAAGAAACGTACAGAAATCAGAAAGCCAGAAGAGTTTACTTACCAGGAGGAACACCCTGAAAAGGAAGGAGCCCCTCAGAAGAGGAACGGACTGTGTACCACCAACTCTTTCAAGATACTTTAGAGGAAATGGCTGACTTCAGCTGCCTTTTCTGATGCTGGATTTTTTAAGGCTCTTGGATCTCTGATTGCATGAATTTCTGCATGTAGAGCTACAGAGAGCACACACGCACTGGCCCTTCCCTCAGAGCCACCTCCACATTAACTAGGGGTGGGAAACCACGAGGATGCGTACGCAGCGGAGATAACTGCTAGTGCAAATACAGGTCAAAATACATTTTTACATTTTTTACTGTAAATGTCAGTCATCACATTTTTTGTATTCTGTATTGATTTTATATGTAAAATAGCCTATGCCCAATAAAACAGATGCAGTGAAGTAAGGCTGCCCTCTCCAGCTACTCGCAGTGTAACAGGTCAATTTATTTTCACATGCTTTCCTACAGTTAGAAAACAGACACATTTTTCTGCTGACACCAGTAAATATTTTGGTCTGTAACTATTCATAAAAAAAAGTGCAACTTGTACATTTGCCAGAGTTGTCTGGGGGTGAAGGGGACAAGGCACAGAGCAGTTGTTTGACCTAGAAAGATCCTGACCTGCTGTTAGAGCGCATCTTCACACCGACGGTCACGGGGTTGATTTCTGCCCTGGGCTTTTTCTCCTTCCCACGCACTCAAAATACTCATTTTGGCCATCATAAAACTCCACATCTTTCTACCATGTGTCCCTCGAGTGATTCCAGAATGACTTGTCAACTTAAAAAAGAGCTTTGCAACCTGCATGGGAGGCTCATGCATCTGGACCGAAAGCCATCGCCGAGAACCCAGCAAGCCTCCGCCGCAGGGTGGGGTGGAGAATGGAAAGAGCACTGCCAGCCAGCATGCAGCTAACCCCCGCGTACATACATGCACATACATAACTACGTAAGGGGAAGATGTGCAAGTGCTTTACTAACTAGCCGTGTAGTAGTTACACCGTGGAGAAACCACCTACTGCTGTTCCCAGTGCCTTCAGTACGGATGGGTCCTGTGTTTTCTATACAGTTAAGTTGGGAAATAGTTGGTAAATATAACATCTCCGGGGAGTAAATACGGAGAGTCAGGCAGGCCTGCTGTTAGTAATTGGTTTCTTGGACACATCTGAAAGTCATTTAACTTTTTGAAAGAGAGAGACAGCTTACTGCCCTTTTGTTTCTGAAGACAACTGCAAATCATCCTACACGCAGCATTTTCTATGGTTAAAAAAAATGAAAATCAAACAATGACCTCTTTCAGCTAGTCGTGCAGTGCCCTGTCAGGGGGCAGAGCAAGAGCCTTCCTGCAGAAGTGCCGGACGTGGACCTGAGCCGTGCGGGGCAGAGCTCCGTGCAAACATGGCAAACGCCCTTCTAACGCCCTGGGTGCCGGTGACCTCTCCAGCCACCACCCCGCTTCATTTAATTAGGGAAAGCTTTTCAAAACCCAGCTGGGAACTGGGCTCACAGGCACAAGGGGAACCAAACTGGCTGAGAGAAACCAGAACTAATTCTTAGCATCTGTTATCATAAAGGGGCGAGCATCCTCCCCTACCCGATCTCCCATTGCTTACGCTCCTTATCTCAAATTTTAACTGGGAAGAAGCAGCCACAACACACTGGCGTCCTTCTCCAAAGTGAAACATCTTGTTCCAGCTCTGCTGCCTGGTGTCCTTCCTCTCCCTGGAGGGATTTGCTCCTCGGGACAGCGCTTGGCCACCGCAGAACCACACACACAAGCCATGCAAGAAGGAAATGGCAGATACTGTACCAAAGGGCAGGGCACGCTCACCCCCTCCAGGCCAGGTAAACCTGGGTCCCCTTTGCTGCCTGCAATGCTACGGTCTCCCTGTTCGGAAAAATAACTGCAGGTTGAGAACGATAAAGGACACGGGAGTTCCTCGAACAGACACCCGGGTTTCAGCAGAGGATGGGTCCAGAACTTTACACCTCCGGTTCTGATGACGCAGCAAGTCAGCAGAGTTGTTTTATAGGGGGGGAGTTCACAGACACGGAGAGTCTCATCTGGGAAAGATCTGCTTATACACAAACCAGAGACCCGCCTTTGTAAGAGCGCAGTGAAAAAGATGAGGGGTTAAATCATCCAGCATGTTGAGGGAGGAAAGGTGATCCGTCAGAAATGAAATAATTAATTGTAGTTCACATTCAATCTCCACGCAGAATAAAGCATATTGACCGAGGGAGCTTTTTGCTGGTATAGCGGAGCTATCCACCAGCTCTGCCTGCCACAGCCGTGCTGGCGGGGCGAGGACAGGGCGCACGTTTAGAGAAAAAAAATGAGGTTTTGGAGCATGCTGGAGCAGGTACCTGATACTACTAGTTAGGTGCCTCTGAACTCAGGTCTAACAGCTACACTGAAGTAGTGGTTTCAGTTACAGTTGATAGAAATCACTCTTTCCATCCTGCAGCCTCAAAGCATTTAGGGAAAGGAGCTCTCTGGTTTTAGTCCTTATATGAAAAATAGTAATGAAAAGAACACAGCTTTTACCAGGGCAAATCACATCTTCTAGACCAGTACAGATTTTTTTCTGGGCCCTATCAAAGCAATGAAAGGTTCTAGAAGTGGACTTGGGAGATCCCTCTGACTCTGACACCCGTGAGGCTTCCTGGAAAACCTCTTGGTGCGCAGCGGTGGCTGGGACCCACTGGGAAGGGACAGATGTGACCCGCGAGCTGCTGTCCTGGGCAGAGAAATGCAGGGAGGTCTCTTCTCCCAGAGGCACTGGGCAGCCTGGGAGCCGGGCTCATCCCTCGCTGGGTTTGTGCAGATGAAGGGACGGAGCTGACCTTGTTTCCAAATCGCCCCCATCCGCTGCATCGACTTACTCCCCGATCTCAAACACACTCAAAAGCCAGGCCGGCAGCTTCACCAGGGCACGCTATCTCCTGAAGAGCCTTACTGAAGCCCATTGTTCCCCACTACAATAAGAAGGTCTTTACACAAAGATTCTTTATTTTTACTGCTGTGGCTTGCTCCCATCTGGCCAGCGAGGAGCCCTTACAGCGAGCACTGAACTTCCAGCAGTGCAGATAAAACAAACCATTAAGAAAAGTGAGAAAACAATAACCATCTGCTCTGATTTACTGCAAAATAAAGAACTACCAAATCCTCCCTCCTTTTCCCTGGCTGCAAAGCTGCAGCTCCTTTTTCGGCCCTGGCAAGGCGTGTTTAGGACGAGTGAAATAAAAGACGTACCACGGGACAAGGCTGATCCAGTCCGGGGGGACCCGGTTCCCCCTTCTGCCCTTTGGCTCCTTTTCTCCCCGGTATTCCTCGCTCACCCTGTCGGCACAACAGGAAAATATCAGGAACAGGAGCAGAAACACCTTTGGCTTTAAGTCACACAGCACTGGCAGTGTCCCACACCTCGCCCAGAGTAGGGATGTTTGCACTAGTGTAACCTCGGTGAGGAACTAAATCCTTCAGTTAAAGCTGGCTGGAGATTTTTTAATAGATAATTTTATAACAGAATGACTGAATGCCCGGTTTTTGCTAGAAACCAGGTTGGTATCTGACAGTAACTGGGAGCACCAGCTTCCAGCCACTGCTCTGCGCTCAGCTGGACCCCTGCCTCCGGCTGGGCACCCTTTTATTTACAGATTCCTGTAACAAAACCTTCGATTTGGATCCATTTTCAAGGTCTATAAACCAAAACCAGCGATTCTTTACAACCCGCTGCTCCAGCTCCCCACAGTGGTTGTGCTGAGGGTTGGGGGCTTCCAAGTGGGTAGGAATTAACTGCATGTTAATTAACACTGGGACCAGGCAGATCCTTGTGCTGCAGCAACGTCCTTACAGCAGCGACCCCAAAAATGCTGCCAGACTGGAGAGGGAGCCAGCACCCAGGGCCAGCATCGCTGCCCGCTGAAAGGAGCAGCCAGTCCTGTCCCCACGAGCATCTCCACGGCCACAACACACTCACCTTCTCGCCTCTTTCACTTCTCTCTCCTTTCTCCCCTCTGAGACCTGGGAAACCCTATCACAACAATTTTAGGGAGAGGAAAAAAGAAAAAAAAAAAAAAGGTTTTATAATTTTAGTGTGCAAATGCCGTAGCATCTCAGTTCAACATAAGCAATCTCAGCCATCAACCCATCAACCCGTCCCCCCATGGGGAAGACTATGGCATTTTCTCCTGTTGACTTGGTATCTACAATTTCTTGGGAAAGCTAGTGCTTTACCTACCCCAGTAACATCACATCTACTGGAGATTTTTGTTTCATTGAACCCAACACAAGTATTCTCAACTGGAAAGGGAAAACCCTGCAGCGTCTTCAGCTGAGCAGTGGAAGCAGTCTGGCAACTGGCCTGAATTCAGCTCTTTCCTACATTGCTCCATGGGCTCTATCTTTAAGGGACAGCAGTCTACAGTGTTACCTACATATTTTTCCGAGAATCTCAAGCAATTTGTTGGCCTTTACATGCATGTTGTTGATGTTTCTACATATCAGTTAATGTTTTCCATACTCACATCCAGTCCTGGCTCCCCTGGCTTTCCCTGCAGTTGAAAAAATAAGAATTAAGACATCCCATATTGAGCTTGGTGTCGCAGGCAAACATACACAGTTGGTGAAATCCTATGGTAATAGGATTTCAGGTAGATTGGGACCCGAGGGAGCTCCCTGCCACTCATCGGGATGGTGCCGGTAACCCCCACACTGCAGTTCTGTCCGGACCCACCGCGGCAGGGATTTTATCAGTCCCTATTTTAGGATTACACCACAGCATCACCTCTCCTTTCCCACACCGATGATTACCTTCTCTCCTTTGGTACCGGGTAAACCGATGAGCCCTGGGGCACCGGGGAGACCCTTCAGGAAAAAAGAAACACGGCGTTGGGATAGCTGCTGTACGGCAGTCCACAGCCAGAAATGAGATACGGGAAAACAACTCACAGCAGGTCCAGCGTCGCCGTGGTCCCCCTTCTCTCCGCTGTCGCCTTTTTCTCCCTTTGCACCATCCAAGCCCTGCAAAAATGAAACGGTGTCAACCAAGAAAACCCGGCAGCTATGCCCAGGACAGCCACCCTGCGCATCCACCGCCTTCTCCCGCATCTCTGGGATGCTTATGTCCGCGCTGCTGTTAATGTTTTCCTCTTGACCACATCATATAAGAAATAGTTGAAAATAAAGGTTTAAGCCTGGGGGTTTGGAAACCCTGACTCGCGTGTGCCGCCAGCCTCAGGACTCTGTGTTGGAGGAGGATTTAGGATCGTCAATGTGTTTGGAAGGAAAAACGCCTTTTTTCCCAAAACGCCAACTGCTGAATGGCACAACCGAGGGGTGTGTTGTCACAAACAGTGACAAAAAAATCAGTCCCCAGAGCTGACAGGCCTTTGTGAGCCTGTAAATAATGCACTGGCAGCCTGGAAACAGTGGGTGACATTTAATTTATTGACTTACTTTAGGCCCCTGGATTCCTGGAGGACCCTGGAGGAAAGACAATGGCGCATTTAAAAACCAGAATTTAAAAAACTAACCCCAAAGCTTGCTTCCCAAACCATTTCTTGCTCAAATTATGGGCTGACAATGGCCAAACATTTCTTTTCAAGACAGGTGGCAGCTTACTTGGTTCTCCGACGTCAAATCAGAGGGCAGAGGAACCGAAAAGGACAGCTTTGCGTAACACACAACAGCTCCACACCACGAGCTTTGGGAGCAGGCGCTGCCAGAGCTTTGCTGAAACAAGTGACAGCAAAGGCTCTGGAGGGTGACACCCTGCCACCGCGTCCTTCTGAGCCCCCAGGGCTGGGGACATATCCCAGGTTATAAGTGCTGTCTGAGAAGCCACCTCATTTTGAAGCATCTCAAGGTGCATCTTGGACACATCTGAAGCATCCTGACCTTACTGATGCCCTTGATGGCTTCTCAGGCTTTTGGAGCATCACAGGTACCAAACACCTCGGACATCTGCATCGAAAACGCTCCTTGTGTTCATCACCACCCACATCCTCTCCCACTGCGGTTGATGGCAAAAAACTTACCGACCTGGGCAAATTCCCCAGCACGGTGGGGAACAAGTTTTCCCATCCCACAAGGTTTTCTGTTTTCCCTATCCCAAGGAACAACTTGGTTATTTGCAAAATGTGCCACAAATGCTGACGTCCTCTCCTGAATCAGGTGCTTCCATCTCTCCAAAGACAGCACACAATGCTGTAGCTCTTCCCTGATTTTTTTTCTCTGATTTTTTTTTTCCCTGATTCACAGCAGCCCAACACAATTAAACAGAACAAACCACCCTCATCCTAAACTAATCACATGTGATAACAAATCTGCAGGAATGCTCAGCTGCACAAGCCACTTTCCAGAGTCCTACCATAGGGCCGGGTAATCCAGGGGGTCCGGGCTCGGGTATGATCTGCAGAAGGGAATTAAACAGCACGTTAACGGGCTGGGCTCAGAGAAAAGACAGTCTGGGAATAGAAACCTGACACGGCCCAGAATAATGATTTAATGCTCTCTGATTTAATGGCTTTAATCAAAATATTGGCTAATCAAAGAGTTGCTTGTTGGATTTATGAAAAAATGAATCTTGATTCATTTTTTTAATAAATTAATAATATAAATGAGCATGAATCAGCCTGGCCTCTGTAGTGAGAGGTGTGACCCAGGCTGGTCAGTGTGTTTGCCAGTCGCAAAACAGATGTAATGGAAAATGTTGCCATTTTCTGCACAGACCAGAGGAAACCAGCTGGAATGAAACTGGAGCTCTCATGTCATTAATAAAAAACTATCAAAACTCACCACTTTTTTTTTTTTTTTAAGCAAAAGGCGTGAACTAGGAAAAAAGGATGCAGAAATCCCATACAACTGCAAGGAGCCCAGTATGTTTTACAAACAAAACATAATTATAAAGGCAGCATCCAGTACCTCAACCACTGATGCAAAATCTAAAGTAACTTGGTAGTGCCGAGCGTGCAAAGTGTTCTTCCCTAACAAGTAAACCCCATGTAGACCCCTCTGAAAGATCTTGTAGAAAGCAGTTGGGTTTTGCTCCCCTCCACTACGCTGATGGATACGGAGCTGGTGGCTCCATCCTCTACAGCCCGATTCCACCCAACCCCGCGGCATGGAAGAGGCTTTATGTTGCCAGGATCTTACATGATTATTCTGCAAACACGGTGACCCGGTGTCTCCTTTGTCTCCTTTTGGCCCTTCTGCTCCCTAAAAGATAAAAACATAATGCTGACGTGGTGCATCTTCAAGGAAACAAAAAAGAGGAAACAACATTTGTCTTCCTTTAAACCCCAGCCTTGGCTCAGGTAGAGCTCATGTTCATCCCCAGGGGACTTTGAGAAAAGACTTTCTCCTTGCTACCAGCTTACATCACCTTCTGAACAAGCCGTTATCATCATCATTAGCAAACAAAGTTCAAAGCTCCCGCATCCCCCAGCTCCGCAGCAGCGGTGTGGACAGGCCGTTGGTTCAATCAGCAAACCCGGCCAGATCCTGAGCGCTTGCAGCCATCGGTGCATTGAGGGACCAAGGACAGGGACAGGAGGAGGGACGTACCGGTGGACCCGCCAAGCCCATTTCTCCCGTCTCTCCTTTCTGTCCCGTGATCCCCGCGCTGCCCTGGTCACCCTTCGCTCCTTTGGGACCCTGGAAGTTTACAGAAAACAATTTGCTTAAGAGAAAACTATTAAAAATACCCCCTCAACAGCCATTCCTGCCTTTCCACCGTTTCTCTCCGTATCGCAGCATGAGCTCACAAAACCACATTTTAATGTTAAATATGCCGATTTTGCACGTGCAGCAGAATTTGGCTGGGCTGTAGCAGGGATTGCAGCCGTTGAGGGTTGGGAAGGTTTATGACAAAATTTGAGACAGTGTCTGATGAACCACTCCTAAGAAAATCCCCTTTAGCTGGGGAGCAGCATCTCCTGGCCCAGCGCAGGGCCATGGGCAAAGGGGGATTAATTCAAGGAGATGCAGCTGGATGTTACAGGGAAGGGCTTGCTTCTGGCAGGCTGAGATTAGATTTGCTTTTCACAGTGACAGCTCTCAGGGACACACAAGGAAACTCCTTTTGAACTCAGCTCCTGTGTGGTCTCACTCGATCCAGCCCCACGCACCTTTTCGCCATCCAGCCCGGGCGGACCCGGCAAGCCCAGCTCTCCCTGGAGCGACACAAAGAAAGAGGAACCGTGGTGAGTTAAATCAAGAAACCATCTCAGGGAAAACATTTTGCAAATAAATGAGTTACTTATATGTATCAACCATTGTAGTTATGGGTTTGGCATTGCCAGGCTCAGAAGCAAGGTTTCAAGAAGACCTCTAGAACCACCAAAATCCTGCCCCATCCCGTTCTTCCAAGAGATGCTTTTCTGCAAGTTAAATTCTCTTTTAAAGAAACTACAGCCTTAGTTTAGAAGCTAACAGTAGGTCACTGGCTATTGCTTGTGAAGCGGGAGGACAGTGTGGTCCCGCTTGGACACGGTGCCAGGGCAGCAGGAATCGCACAGGGAGGGTGGGATGGAGGGTGGGATGCAGGGCGGGTTGGGACCCCAGCCCCTCCTCACAACTGCTCCCATAGATTGCTGCCTCCTGCCTTGTGCAGTGGGGAATCTCGCAGGGGCTGGGATTTCACCCGTCCAGGATGGGATGGGGAGTAGGTTTGTTTCTGGGACAGTGTCCTCTGGAAGAGTCTGGAGACCAGAGACAGGTCAACAAAACTTTGGCTTTTGGTGAAATCCTCCTTTCCCAGCCTGAGGAGTTTTACAGAGCATCTCCTTTACCATGTGTAATCTCAAGCTCCACAGCTGGCGTCTCCTGATTTATTTTGGCTTGGGAGACACTTGCTGCTTGCAGAGCTGCTAACGACCCTGTCGCTCTCTAGGTAACCTCATCTGTGTGGCAGAGGTTGGGCTCACCTTGGGACCTGGAGCACCTTGGGGGCCCGGTGGCCCTGGGGGACCCGGTGAACCCTGAAACACAGGAAATAAATGGCATGAGCATGGCTAATGTGAATATTGGAGAGTGTCCCCGAGCTGCCAGGGGTGAGTCAGGAGCAGCTCCCGACTGCAATCTACAGACACTGGTGTCACCCATGTTGTCCAAACGCTGTGGTGAGCCCCACTGACACAGAATCACAGACTGGTTCGGGTTAGAAGGGACCTTAAAGATCAAGTCCCACCCCCTGCCATGGGCAGGGACACCTCCCACCAGCCCAGGTTGCCCAAAGCCTCATCCAGCCTGGCCTTGGACCCCTCCAGGGATGGGGCATCCACAGCTTCTCTGGGCAGCCTGGGCCACTGCCTCACCACCCGCACAGGAAAAAACTTCCTCCTAATATCCAATCTAAATCTTCCCTCTTTCAGCAACCCAAGGGCTCCTCTGGCACAGGAGAAATTCATGCAAAAGAAAACACAACGGGAGCTATCTGGGGGTGCAGGTGTAGCAGTGTGGGTGTTTCAGAGGCAAGGTGCCTTTAGCTGGAGGTGTTGCCCCACACCTGGTCTCCTCTTTCTGCATTCTCCCTTCTCCAGCCAGCTGGGCTGGGGAGAAGCATCCGGATGAAAATAGTGACAACCAGCCAGGGAGGTGTGACTACAGAGGGGCAATGGAAGAGTCTGTGTGAGCCCCAGCAGCAGGAACACCTCGCACACGTAAATAAGCTGTTTCTGCTGAGCACTGCTGGGTGCAGAGAGATGAACAAATAGTTTGCAACTTGCAAATTATCTCAAACAGCAAAACTCATGGTGTCGCTCAGGTGAAAACCAAAACAGCATCACATCCCCAAGCACCTTTTTCCATGCCTGCACACTCCAATACTGTTATGTTTAATCACGCTGGAAGCCATGTAAAGCCACCCCCTTTCCTGAGCCCTGTCCATGAGATGGGTCAGTGCACACACCGAGCAGCAAATAAGTAGGAAAACAGGAGGGGCAGAGTTAGCGAGGTTCAGGGACGTGCCCCTCTGCAGTTTCCCCATGCAGCACACGGGAGAGGGTCTGCGCCCAGCAGACGAAGCCTCCAGACGTTTGATGGAGCCTCTGCAACCACTGCACTCCACAATCCCCGCTCACCAAGCTGCATGCCGTGCAGACATCTGGCAAACGGTAATTACCAGCACTTTGTGTATCCCTGCAGCCTGTTATAAAACAATTAGGATCGTTCTCAATTGCGTCTGTAATTAAATATTTATTCTATTTGTCTTCTTTCATCTTAAGCAAATGGCAGGGTGCTGCTCGGTCAGGCAGGTTAGGGCTTGGGCATCACTTCCCTTCCTCCCGCATCCCGCCGGTGCTTGCAGGGAAAACCGCTCCAGAGGATGTGCGGTGAAAACCACAGCTCCTCACTGTGCCATGGCAAGGCAGAGGGAATAACATCCCACAGCTGGCAGCATTTCAGCTGTAATTTGGCTGACCAGACTCCCTGCATCAGGTGTTTATATGTCACAGGCTGCATCGCATTGCTTTTACCTGCAGAATATTAACTCCCATCCCACAGCTGCATCCCACGAGCCTGGTACCCAGCCCCATGTTTTGCCACCGTTTTTGCTGGTACATCCTAAATATCCTCAGCCCCTGGATGCAATGAGCTCGTCCCTCCTGGCCAGCTCTGTGCCGAGACCGAGATCTCGGGAAGGAGAAGCAGGACAGTGACAGACAAGGTGCCACAATGTCACCACCCCAGAGCTCAGCAGCTTTCCAGCCCCTTCCCGTTAACCCCCAGGAATTGACACCGCCTTGGTGCGGGGCTCACCTTGAGCGCATCCAGGATTCGGCCATCGTAGTCGATCACCACAGTGTCACCCTGCTCCCCTTTCAGGCCGGGGGGACCCTGCAAACGAGGTCATATCCTGTTTAGTTTTTGCAGCATCTGAGAAGCGGGTGGTATGAAGGCAAAGACCTGACACCCAGGTGTTTGGGGGATTATCACCTTACAAACACCATCCATTCCATCAGCTCCCCGTCTGACAACTGTAACTGTCACCCAACCAAACCGCAAAAGGGCATAAATCTGTGTAACGGAGAAGTGCATAGAAATCCCCCCTTCATTACCCCTATTCACAGCTTCCCTTTTGCAAAAAAAAGGGTCACAGGATGGTCACGTTGATAAGGAAATTGGACACGACTGCATTTCCCAGAGCTATCCCCCATGGCAGTGTCTGTACCCACATAATGATTTCTTTAAATATGCAGCGTCTCTATTTTCTAGCACCGAACTGAACCAATTCAACCCCATACTAAGCAAAAAAAAGGTGACGGGGAACAGCTCGGGTCAAGGCAAATACGTGACTCCAAACCGAAAAAGAAAAACCCTGAACATCCATACCCGGGGTCCGATGGAGCCGATTCCTCCCTTCTCACCAGGTTCACCCTGAAAATCAGAATCACATTTTTTGGTTCAAAGAGACCAGGGAAAAATAGAAACTATTTATTGTAAAAAAATATTCTAACTACATGAGATGCCAAGATGTGTTTTAGATTAAGAAAATGTATGGCACCAACAAGGAGCTGTTTCTCCTAACAAAAAGATTTGACTTCAGAGCAAATATATTTTGCAAAAAGCAGCGTTGGTGTGAGCTAGTTGGCAGTAAGAAAACTTCCCATCGCAGAGGGAGCGGAGTGGCCCGATCGGGGTGAGCTCCAGTGCCGGCGATGGGCTGTGCTGGTCCCCGGCCCCGCTGGCTGCTCCGAGTGTGCCAAGCTCCGGCTCTTTGTGCTGAATTTTCACATGGCTCTTTCTCTCTGCTTTAGGCTGAATTTTGCGTGTGGAAAGTTTCAACCGACACGTTTAAACCATTTTTGAGGGCGAGTTTAAGGAAAAAGGCTGTGCCAAAATTGTCTTTTTGTTTCCCCCTTTTCTT
>WKFP01014840.1:1538954-1557725 GCA_011057875.1 Pterocles orientalis | reverse complement strand
CCTGCGAACGCTGTCCGGGTCTCATCATCACCACTTAACATTTCACGGCTGTCTCGCTGCGTTTCTTGGCAGCCGCGTAGGTCAGCGCAACGGGACGGCACGTCAGTGCTCAGGGCTTTGAAGCAATACCGTGGCCATCAATACACGGGATCAAAACGTGATCGGGGTTTAGCCTCTTCTTCCCCCAAGAGAGCCATTCGATGAAAAACACGCAAGGAGATGGTTTGAAAAACGCTTCCACTGATCTCTGCTTGAATCCAGCTTTCATTAAATCACCGGGAAAAGGTAAAATACTGACCGTCCCCCTGTTTTGTTTCTGTTGGGGCATTTTATGAGCCTTTTAGAAGGCAAAGGCAGAAGACACTGACTCAGCCCCGACAGCGCCATGCCCAGCCTCCCGGCTACGGGGCTGTTATTTACCTGGGGTCCTGGCGAGCCATCGGTGCCGTTCTCGCCCTTGGGACCCACGCTGCCTTTTTCTCCCTGAAAACAAGACAATTTAGACAAGTGCTACACTTGTAGGATGGAAAGCAGGTTTGTTCAAATTTTCTTGTTTTATCTTTTAGCCTGAAATACGCCAAGGTGCAAAAAGGGGAGTTTTTGAGATTAAAAACAAAGCTTTCAGGCTTAACAGTTTGGCTTGGGTGTTATGTTCAGCCCTAAAGTCAGCCCCAAAACCACAGCACCTAAGGAAGGCTCCCGTGGATAGCCAGCCTGCTGCACCCTGACCCGGGATGTGCCAACCCCCCATCCCGAACCCCAGCTCTGGGCCATCCCCAGCGACACTCCCCAATTTACTTCTGCCAGAGGAGCCTCTAAATGACAATTCTCTGCCACGGTCAACAAGTTACGTTTGCAAACCTTCTGGGCAGAGCTGCCATGGCAGAGGGGTGCGTTATGCTTCTCTTGCTCATTTTGTTTTGTTCTTTTTCCATGTCAGGGGGGAAATATGCTTCTCAACCTGCCCCAGCTGTGACCCTATGCCAAGAAACCAGATAGAAGAAGATGCTGCCAAGCACATAGACTGGTTGGAAGGAACCTTGAAGATCGTCTAGTTCCAACCCCCATGCCATGGGCAGGGACACCCCCCACTAACCCAGGTTGCTCAAAGCCTCATCCAGCCTGGCCAACCCACCTCAAAGCCTCATCCAACCTATATTAGATGGGCTCAGAGCAGAACATACCTTGGGGCCCATAAGTCCTGGTTCCCCAGGGATCCCATCGTCACCCTGATGAAATAAAATATAAAAAGTGAAACACAAAGAGCTTGTGCATGCTTATCACTAGGATCCAACGTGTCATTTGACCCCACTGAGTGTTGCCCAGACCTGAGACCCACTCAGGTTTGCAGGAGGCCAGGAGAAAGCTGCAGCAAGGAGCCCAGGGGGCTGCAGCATGGTCCCCTGCTCCCCTCCAGTTCTGCCTCTGCATCCCCTGCTCCTGGGGAAGTGGATGGACATCTCCCAGAATCTGCTTACAGCAGGCCCTGGGGAAGGTGCTCTCCCACCTTTCACAGAAATTAGATATTTAATCCATTTAGGCTTTTTGGGTTCCAAAGACCTCCTGCAAGCTGCCACCCATCCTCATGGACCTCATCACAAGCCACTAGCACATGAATCTGCCTGGAGGAGATTTTCTTGTTTCACTTGTCGTGCTTCATTGTTCTCCTGGAGTCAAAGCACATCGTGGGTGCTGAAGAAGTTAATTTCACTGGCCAGTTATGAAATTTTTTTCAGCCAAACTCTGGCCTGAAAAACACCCATGACCATGTCTGTTCTGGGGCAAAGCAGCAAGAGGGAAAGGCTGGGCCCCGTCAGCACTTCGGCTGCAGTTACAGGCAGTGATTTATCCTCTGCCTGGTGCACCACCAGGAGACAACGTGGAGAGCTCGGACACGTGAATCTCCCCCAGTCTTCAACACCTGACCCAAGCAGCGTGTCTGTCCCTAAGAGCATGGGCAATCCCTGTGGGACCGAGGTGTTCTGCAGTGATGCCCATCCCAGGAACCCCAAACCCATCCCAGCTGCCTTGGGCAGATCAGTCTCCAGGCACTTCTCGGTTCAGCTGGAATTATTGGAACTAAAGGGCTCAAGACCTACTGCTTTGTTTGGCATTTGCTATTTTATTCTTTGTCTATTGGGCAGATGCGATTGCAGCTTCTGGCTTGCTTGTGGTAATGAAAACCAGGCTGAAGGCACAGCCTGTGCTTTGGGGTCGCATGGGTGAGAAACCCCGGGGAGCACAAGGAAGGGCTTGGTACAGACAGCTGCGGCCACGGCTTCTCCATCAATCTCTAGCAATAGTCTTCCTAATTAAGCAAAAGCAAAGCAAAGCAAAAATTAAAAAAAAATAAAAAATCACCACTTTACCTTTTTCCCTTGGATGCCGGGCTCACCCTTCAACAGCAACAAACACAGAGGAGAAAAAAGTTAAGGGATATAACAGAAAATAAGACCAGTTGTATGGACAGTCAAAATTAATTGTAAAATTAAAATACTCGGCTTGTGTTGTTCATCTTTATCCCCCTCCAAAATGCAAGAAAGCACATTCCCCCAGCACACCAGCTTCCAGCCCCCCGGGGCTCCGTCCACCCCCATTTCGAGGTTCTAACATGGGCAGTGGTTCTGATATTGGGTAGGTGACACATCAGACATTTGCAGCTCCAAGTCAATGGCTAGCATGATGCCTTAGAAATGTTGTATCTGATACATACCGAGGAGTGCAAGTCCAGCAAAAAATACTTATGTTCATCTCCACCCCCCTTACGCAGCAGTATTTCAATAATCCACGTTAAAATTAGACACAGGAGGAAATACTTATTACCCACCTTTGGTCCTGGAGGTCCCCTGGCACCCTGTTGAATGTAAGAGTAGTTGGGATACTTGTTTGACAATACAGTATAACAGGATAAAAACATTTCCAAAAGTACTTTAATTCCCATTAAAAAAAATGGCACAGATGCCAACTTCTCATCTTCCCTTAGAAATACAGCCCCTAAGTTCTCTGTGCTCCCAGTAAATAATAAATATTATTTTATGGCTTGTGTACTTTATGTATTATAAGCACCTTTTTATCCAGCCTTAGGGAATTAGAGTTACGATGCCAGGAGGCTTTGGAGGGACAGAAACGGGGATACAGGAGCAGTGCATCCCTCTGGAGGAGACAAAGAACAGCCTCTTTTCTCCCTGTTGGCACAGGTACCCCTGGACAAACACCCACGTTAGGGCATCTATCATTTCCCACGGGTTTTCCCATAAGCAATGACCCAAAACTATTTGGTGCAGAGAGCTAAAGGGTGATGTGAAGCGAGGGGCACGCAGACAGGGATGCTGCTGGGCGATACGAACCATGAGGCCGTCCTCTCCTGGCTCGCCTTTGAAACCCTGCAAAAATACAAAGGCCAAGATTGAATTATTATCCCTCATTCTCCAAAACGCTCAGCGATAATTAGAACATTCAGTAGCATTGTGCTGCAGCCCATTTTTTTTTATTAAATGAATGGCCAGTGATCTGGAAATTTGCATCAGGTCATCTGAAGGCTACAGATCAGGGAAGAGATCTCTGGGTGCTCTGAGGTACAACCAGCACCCACAAATACATGTTCCAGGTCCATCTATTTGCTCCAAAACTAGACAGAAGGTCCCCTCCTTGGGGACCTTGCTCCTTTGGCCCCACACCGCAAAGCTTTGCTGTACGAGGAGCCACCAGAGCCCAACCGCGGGCTCAGGCTGGGGACCCAGCGGTTGGGATGGCAGCACTGGGGATGGGGACACCCGTCACCCTCCTCTTCCTCACTGGGGTAGGACCTGCCCAACACGTGCTCGCTGCGCATCTCCCGTTCTTACAGGGGGGCCTGAAGGTCCTCTTGGGCCATCTTTTCCTGTGTCACCAGGAGGCCCCCGGGCACCTGGGGGTCCTGGTGGACCAGGGGGACCAGTGGCTCCATCTCGACCTTGATCGCCCTGGAAGAAGTTCACACAGACATGGTGAGATGAAGCGGTGTTGGCATGCGGTGGCCGGAGGGGTACCTGTGACACATGCACTGCATCCCTGAGCCTTCAGCACCCCAACCTCTGCCATCCTGGAGGAATTTAATTACAGTGGCCAATGGGGAAGGCTGGGAGCTCATGGTGCTTCATGCCCTTTAGGTCTGGTTCCTTAACCAGGATTTTGCCCAAAGCCTTCCAACGAGGTTTAATCTCATTAATCCTTTGCCCAGTGGTTGTCTGCATGGAAACCACCAATTTGGCAGCACCCAGAAATAACCCAGACCCAACAACATGCTGCTGTAGAGCATGCACACACTTCCATAGCTTAGTGCATCACACCAAGAAAACCACTGAAAAAAAAAAAAAGTAGCACTTAGTATTATCCTTTAAATAAAGCCAAGGTCATATATTAACACCCAGCATAGCTCACATCTGCAAGGAAAAAAGCAGCAGCTGTGTCTCCGTGTGATGGTGAAGGCTGGTAGGTGCCTGCTCCAGAGGGGAGCATCCCGTGGGGTTTCGCCGCCCGGTTATCGGCTCCCGACCCCCCTCCAGCCTCTGCAGCCCAGCCCTGGGGCCGTGGCCGGGCACATCTATGCAGCTGCACAATGGAAAGCCTCATGGAAAGGGCACTTCATAAATCTTTTAGCAACATCTGGAAGGGTTACCACTGAGGCGGTACGAGAACTGTATTTAATATGTGGTCCACCCTCAAATCAGGGACGAGTGTGGGATTTTTCAGAAGTCCTTAAGTGACTTAGCAGCACAGATCCCACGGCCTTTCAGCAAGATCCGTGCTCCTAAATCACTTGCATAGTTTTTTTTAAAAATCCTATTGCAAATGCTGAACACTGCATCCAATTATGTCAAGAGTCTCCCACTGAATTTTGCCTAATTAAAACGTCTCGTTTAGAGGACGAGGATTTAGACAGCTCTAGTTTGAATGCATTTTATTTTGCAACACCACCAGTGTTCCTATCAACCTTTCTAGGACTTTGCTGCTTGAGCCCCACCTTCCTACAAGTGGCCAAATCCTAAAACTCATCACTTTTGTGTCTCCTCCTATTATTTACTCCCCTTAAATTCCCACGGGGTTTCACCCAAGCATGCTCCCAACAAGCCCCTCTGAACACAGCCCATTTAACACAGCAACAGTGCACCGCCAACCAGGAAGAACAAACAGAAGCAGCCCAGGGAATCACAGCAAACCAGGGGCAGCAGGTCAGATACATCTACCTTGAGCACTCGCCGGCTAAAGACAAGCTGATCGTTAGCCAGAAATCCATGGTTGAGGTGGGGAAAAACCATCTAGGCAGGAAAAGTGGGAGGCAGAAGAGGAAAGAGCAAGAACTGGAGATGAAAGCGCAGCAGAAGAGCGAGTTTTAAAGGCTGTAACAATATAGAACCATGTTTCTTTGATAATTAACTGATGCGTAAGAAGGAAATAAGCTAGGTAGCCAACACCGGTTGTTTTAACTTTCTGGCTATGCTAGAGTTTGGGAAGGAGTAAGCAGACATGGGGAACCAAGTATCTTTTCATTAGTTCAGTGCACAATAGGACATTCAAAGCAGCTGGGGTACAGAGGATTCCCCTACTGCAGGGCTTTCTGCAGAATAGAGCATTATTCCAGTAAACCCCACAGGGGATATTATCCTAGCATTTCTCCCGAGACCAAATATTATATTTTTTTCCAGAGGTTAAAATGAATACTGATGTATTCCCCAGCCTGCAAAATGTGGATAAATCTCTCAGATTTATATGATGCAAAAACAATGTATTCAGACCATGTCAGTAGTCATTGCTATTGTCCTTTAGCCTTTCCACTTCTCTAGCTAGGGAGAAGCAGCAAGACATTTCCCTTCTCAGGACACTGCTTGCGTCTCCCTTTCCCCATCCATCCCTGCGCACATCCCTGGGAGGACCAAAGGGAGGGAGCGAAGCCACGAGAAGCCCCAGGGGAACACATAGCCCATCCTCCGTGAGGATTTTGGAAGGTTTATGAGGAACAAACCTCTTGTCCAAATTGCCCAGAGAGCTTTTAAACCTTTGGCACAAATAATAGCCCCCGAGGGCTATTACACACAGAGACACCATCTCCGGCCCAAGAAACATTCGGGCCATAGATAACCAGGCTGCAGGTGATGGACTTACACATTCCTGCTCCATATTTACACTCTCCGGATACATCTGGTCATAGGACACTGGTCCCTGGGTCTGACCCTGCGTAGCAATGTCGCCTTAGAGCACAGAAACCTTGAGTGCTGGTGATTTCCAGCTTTAGAGTACTTGATGAAACCATTTCAACATAATATTCCAAAATAAGCAAATTTAAAATAAAAATAAATATAAATAAATAGTATCCATAGGTATCTCTATTGACTGTCACGGTGAGCTCTGCAGGATGCTTTCTGTGCTGAGCTTTTATGTGCAACATAAGCTTGGCAAGCAGCTATATTTTAGCAGAAAGTTAGAAAGAAAAAGCTCCTTTTCTATTTGCAGCCTGAACTCCAGTCCGTAGCTACAGAGCCAGTTCAGCCACACGGCCAGCCAGTGTTTAGTCCCACAGCAGCCCAGGATACAGGTGCAGACGTTACTGGTTCAATCTCCATCGCGCTGGCTGTTGAGCAGGCACGTGCCGCATGGGCCACTGGAGACAAGAGCATTTACCCCACAAGTTGAAGCCTCTTTTCTCCCTCTCGAGAGCAAATCCAGCCCTGCTTCCACATGCCCTGTGCATCTGCTAGCCCAGATGTGCAACAACTCATCAACCCCATCATCTGTCAAAACATCTGCACTGTCAGTAAGAACAAGGTCACCCAGGCTAACGGAATAAATCCAGAGCGGTCATCCCAGCGCTGGCTCAGGGAGCAAGCCTGGCTTATAAAACCAGTTCTTTCCAGATGCATAGCACTATGTTTGATTTTAAGAGAAAAATACAACAAGCAGAAATACCAGGGCACAGCAGTCCCAGCCTGGGCAGCATCCTGTTTCAGCTCCCTCTTTCTTCCCTAGAGCAGGAGGGTTCTGCTCTTTGTTTCTCCCTGTAAATACACCGATGTGCATTTTACCAGTAGATTTGAGTATATTTATTCTCCCCCTTGGTTAGGTGAGGCTGTGCCTCCTTGATGCTATTTGGGACGACTGGTGTTCAGTGCCTCAGAGAGCCCAACAGGAATGCCTTCCTCAGCTATCCAAAAATCACCCTCAGCACCTGTGTCAGGCACACTCACGTGTGCAATGCCCTCGTTTCTGTCCACACTGGCAGCAGGTGTTTATCAGACACAGAAAGAGAAGCGGTGCAGACAGGAACACATTCAGCAGCTAATCCTCAACTGACTTCATCCCACTGCCACCAGAGACCGTCCCTCCAAAGCCGCCCCAAGCATTATTCTCTTTCAATCTATCATTCCTAATGATAATATTTCTGTGTTCACTGACACACGCTGTCCCCTCTCCACTGCCCACAGACACACACATTTACGAGGGAGGCAGCACTGCGTGTATTCCCAGTTATTTATCCTCCCGTTGATGCGATGACTTGCTGCGACACAACTTTCAAAAAATCAGCTAAACAAAGCCACCACTGAAACTGGAGGAAGAAAGTAGATTAAATTAAGAAATAAAAAATAATCCGGGCCAGATGGTATTAAGAAGTTTTGTATCTAATCCACACCCCTCGGTGCCTGGAGACATAAAGGAAGCTGTTTCCAAAGCCAGGCACCAGTTGTTAGACCTTCTTGTGGCGTGGCTCTGCCAGGCTTGTTTCTCTCACTTTCCTCCCAGATTGTTTGGGAGCTTTTTTTCTTACTCTTGTGCAAAAAATACATAAATAAATGGGAAAGTAAAGCAAAATCTGCACAAATGCAGGTCAGGAGAAAAAAAAGTACATATTTTTATCAGTAGGCAAGTGTTACCTTGGGAGCTGGCACCAACCCTGCGAGTCCAGATGGAGCCTGTCCCCAGAGCATCTCCCACAGTGCAAACAGGAGCCGTGGCAGGAGGGGGGTTCCTGAGTTATCCAGCAGCACAGACCACTGGGGCTTCAGAGCCTGAGCAGCATCTCCTCCAGCATCACCCAAGTCACCACTCCGAAGTCACTCACTCTAAAGTCATCCACAGCCCCAGCCAAGGAGTGAAAACTCACGCCCATGTGCTGCTGGATCACCTCTTAAAGCCTTGTTTGAGTATGTGGGTGGGCTCTTAGACAAGGTTGAGACCTCACGCCTGAGCCCCTCCTCAGCCACGCAGAGCATAAATCTATTGGAAAAGTTTTAGGGGCCCTCAGAGCCCTAGGGTGGCATTTCCAAATGCACCCAAGGCAGTTGGGAGTTGCTTCAGAAAATGACACCAGCTTCAAAAAATGACTCAATAGCCTCCAGGCAAAAACGAAAAATGACTCTGAGACATCTCTGCCCAATGTTAACCACTGAGGTCCTGGCTACATTTCCAACAGCTGCATCTAAGCCTACCAGCCAACTCTTGGGTGCCAGCTTTGAATCCAGCCTCTGCTCAGGCCATGCCTACCAGCATCCCAGCATAGCCCCCCATGGGGTTTCCAGCAGGCACCCATGACCCACGGCCAACCGCCCCTCCATCCCTGCCACGGAGCCCACCAACACACCTTGCAGTGAGCCCTCCCATCTCATCCTCAACATGGGAGACTGCCTGCCACTGTGGCCATCGCCAAAACGGTTTTCCTTCATCATACAGTTACTTTAAATGCTTTATTTTCAATCAAAGGCAGCCTGCGCTCCCAGGCGGGCAAGAGAGGAGGAACCTTCCACCCTGCAAACACTGTGCTGGTCTGGCCTTGGGACATTGGGTCTCACTACCACATATTGGTGCTCTAATGACAACAAATAAGGACCACAGCTTTGAGAGAAAGATAGAGCCTGTCTCTGACGCTGAAAGAGGGAATCAAGGATAGAAAGGCCAGTAAAAAAAAAAACAACCCTTCACGAGGCACTTGAAGGTCTTCAACTCTTGTTTCCCTGTGGTCAACGTTAGGAAAACCACCACCACAAAGAGCTCCAATGGTGAAATTAAACATTTCCAGAACTGTTGCTATACCTCATTTTTCAGCAACAAAGCTGCACAAAGCCTTGTTTTGTGCAGTGACCAAGCCTGACCAGATTTTAGAATAAATCGATGTGCCATGTTACTACTTACCCTCGGGCCGATGTCCCCTGCTTCACCCTGCGCATCACAAGCAAAACAGCAAGGGTCAGCTATTAGAGTTCACCTTTCAACCGCGAGGGACCGAGCGCAGGGTTAGCTCGACGCAGGAACGGCACAAGGGAAGGGGCAAGAGTCCTATTGCTTAATGTATTCAAACCCAGGGAGGAGAAGGGCTCAAGACAACACAATAGGGAATGGTTCTGCCCTGGCAGGCGATGAAACAGATAATAAATCAGAAATAGCGGATTGTTTCCAACTCTAAGGCTCCCCTAGTAACTGCTTATGTCCTACACATGGGAGGACGAGCATCACTTTCAGTACAGTAAGGACCTTCTTGGGCTGCTCTAATTTCATGGGAGGATGTCATGCAAACACAGAGCGATGGAGCCCACAGCCTTGCTCTTGGAGGAAAGGCAAGAAGAGTTGTATGCTCTCCTAACCCTTAAGGGGTTAGCAGGAACCCTGCAGCAGGGATGAGCTTTAAGGCCATACCTATTCTTCCTATATCTATGGAAATTCTTTCTGCCCTCCCCTTCCCAGGGCTCCTCCAAAAGCAACCCCAGAACCCGCTGTCACGGCTCCACGTCCCAACAAAAACCAGTGTCAACACTACACTAGTGCGTTGGGGTAACCTGAACTGAGAGAATTACAGCAGGAGGAGGACATGCAGCTACTTCCCCCAAAGCCACATGTTAGTGCTGTCTTTACCTTCTCCCCTTTCGGTCCTGGAGGTCCCTGAAAATACAGAAGAAGGATCCGAGTTAAGAAACAGCACAATCGTCAACACACACAACATCAAAACCAAGGAGACTGCATTCATCAGTTCACAAACCTGAGCCATGCTCGCTATTATTTTAAGTTGCACATGCTATTACTTGAAGTCACAGACTGCTTCACACGAGCAGCACGCTACCGAGAAGCACCAGCGGGGTCCTGCCTGCTGGTGCCAGGACAGAGGACTGGGGAAGGACGGCAGCGTGACAGCCTCT
This sequence comes from Pterocles orientalis, assembly GCA_011057875.1. Taxonomy (NCBI): domain Eukaryota; kingdom Metazoa; phylum Chordata; class Aves; order Pterocliformes; family Pteroclidae; genus Pterocles; species Pterocles orientalis. The sequence goes on along the minus strand of WKFP01014840.1, from coordinate 1,547,568 downwards.
CGCAAACACGTGACTCCAAATAGATGCGAGAGATTTCTTGAAGTCTTAAATCACTTCTAGAAAAACACATGCTCAGCATATCATTACAACAATTATACATCTGTTTGAAATAAACAAGGAGGATGGGCTGCTTTCTTTGGCCTGTTTGCTGAAGACATAAGTCATCTTCCCCTCGGAGCAGCTTTCTGTAAGACAGGCAGAGCCACGCTGCAGCCCCAAAGAGAAGCCGCAGAGCCACGCTTTGATGTGCCTGCTCTGCATCCTCCTTCCAGCACAGAAAAAGACTGAATCTTGGGGTTCAGCCCAATGCGCAGCGCTTGCCAAAGCAGGACCCAGTGGGGGAAGGTCAGCAGAGAGGCCGATAGCGGCAGCATCTGCATCCCCACGCAGCATCCCTCCTGCTGGTAATTTGGCTTTGAGCAAGGCTGCTGGCCCCTTGCTTTCATGGAAGAGATCATGAACAGTCTGGTTTGAGTTTGGCTGTTTGATAAGTTTGTTTTTCATTGAGATTTTCCCTGCCTCTCGCCTAGAGGTGTCGCTCCTGCCTGGCGCACACACACGCGGCTCGCAGCCGTTTGCATCCACGTGTGTGCCAAGGGCAGTGGGCACAGGAGCATGCCGTTGGGGTTTGTGCTGTTCTTCCACCATCGGGTCTTGCTAATTCAAAGCCAAGCCCTGAACACAGCAGTGTGAGCTAGCCTTCTAGTTTCTTGTGGTTTTTTTTGGGTTTTTTTGTTTTCTAACGTGTTATTTCTAGATTTTTTTTTTTAATTCACATTTGTCATCTTCTGGGGTAGAATAGAAACAAACTGCAGTAATATACAGCTATAACAGAATCCTCCCTGACCGGCTAGAAAGAAGTATCTAGAGTAACTTTGTGATTGCAAAGAATGAATGACTTTTGCCCACTTTGAAAATCCCAGTTGGTTTAGGACTGGAGCTTGAAAAGATTTCAAATGGTGCCCTCTGGTGCACGTGGTGGGACAGAGTGGGATTCGGACAAAAATCATGAGCTGTGACCTCCTGCAGCAACCGTCCAGCCAAAGGAATCACAGCTGGCCAGTGTTCAGCTAGCACAAAAATAAAAAAGTCTGTGTTTCTGTAAAACAAGTAAAAAAAGAGTAAAGCACCCGAGCATCCAAAGGGCTTCCAAGCAAAAACGAAGCCAAGCAACCAGCTCAATAAAGGAAGCCCAGGCTGTTCCCCAAAGCACTGCACGGACACCGGGCACTCCCAAGCGCTTCACCTGGGCTCCTTTGGGGGCAAAGGGACCCAGTCTGGGAACAATTATTTTTATGATACTACTTCGGAGTGGCAGGAGGACACAACCAAGATTACTGACTTTGCTTCTTCCAAGGTGCTACTGGCTTTTATTTCCCAAATTTGGCCCGCAGCCCAAGAGCAGCTGACAGGTAAAGAAAAGCTCACCTCGAGCTGTGCCAGCCAGCTCTGGTTAAACTTGCATGGGTGACAGACCATAGAATATTTTTTTCTAAATCCAATTTTGTCTCCTAAATGGTTATATATGTAGTAATAAATTAGTAACATTTAGATTCTGCCTATTTCAGAGCAGCATGAAGAAGCAGACGTTAGATTTGGCACTCGGTGCTACTTACTGGTTTGCCATCCAAACCAAGAGGCCCCTGAAAAGGGAAAGAAAAGACAGTATTATTAAAGAAAATAATAATTAAAATAAAAAACAATTTACAGACATAGCAGTATCAGTCATGCTTTGGAAGAGGCTTTACATACAGTATAATCTTTGGCTGCGTTACTTATATACCTAATCCTCCATCCATGCAATCCAGCAGACTTTCACAGAAGTACAGTAAGAGGCATCGAACAATTTGCAGAGTAAAAAGGAGCATGAGAGGAAGCGACAGGATTAGTGACAGGGACAGGGTGACACTGCTCTGGCACAGCGCTTGGGACTCCCCGAGGCTTTTAAAGACTCTAAACAAGCAGCAGTAAAACATGCCTGATTTTGGTTAAACTGAGCAGATCCCAGGAGTGATTCACATCAATGTCAGATCTGAAACCATTTGTTTTATCAAAAGGAGTTGCAGAAACTCTACAATTTTACCCCAGATGTGGGGATCAGCCACCACCCTCAGTCCATCACGGTAAATCTCATTGATGCCAAGGTGTCTTGCTACGGAAGAAGGAAGGGTACCTCTGCCCCATGAGCCAATATCTATGTGCTTTGCTCATCTGCAGTGATGCAGAGCTGGGAATGCATTTGCAGGACCAAGCACTCGGTCACTCCAGTTCCTCCCCAGGTCTCCCCTTTGTAGGGTTGCTGCAGGAACGCATGGTAAGTTGACGTGACAAATGGTTATCTCTCCATCGTTTCTGGCATGCAGCCCTTAATTAACATGGAGCCACTGAACTCATTGGGCCATAGGAAACCTCACTTTTGAGAAAGGTGGGGAGAGAAAGCACAGATGCCCTGAGGTCCATGGACAAAGCCAAAGCTGCTCCTGCAGTCAGCTGGAGCTGGCACTCAGGCAATTGGGGACAGAGGGAAGCAGTTAAAAACTCAACAGCTACAGTAAATCCCAGAACTGCATTTCCACCCATCTACAACCTGTCACCTGAGAAATTAAAACCTTTCCTTGTTTAAACCCAAAGAAGGCTCAGCCCTGCAAACCATTCCTGAACAGACATGGCACGATGGTTTCTCCTGTGGTCTCAAACACAACCCAGCCCCGCTCTCCTCACTGCCTGCTACAAATTCAAGGGCTAACACTTGCAAAATGGTACCTTGGGATCAGCACCCCTCCTACATCTGCCCAACATGGCCACATATGCGCAGCATCTGCGCATCCTCCTGGCTCCTCCTGCAGACGAGCTGGGCTGAAACATCTTGCTTTACAGCCCTGCAAACTGGGAGGTCCTACTCAAGCAAATGTAGTTTGGACTGTGGTATAACACCACGATAAAGCATCAAAGTTTGCTGTATTTCTTAGGGAACCGGTTAGGGGAAAACATTTTTAGTTTAGCTTAAATGTGTGATGGTGAAACTGAGCCAAAGAGAGAAAGGCGTGTAAGAGAAGCCCAATGGCTGCATTAAAACCAGCATCCTTCCAGCTCCCAGCTCTGGCCATTGATAAGGAACAAATCCATCTGCAGTGGCTGTGGTGACTGGGCTTAGAATATGGAACTGTGGGACACACACAGCTCTGTTCGGAAAAAGAGGCAAATCCAGGCAGCTGGATCCTGGGCTGGACATTGGTACCTGTGTTATAAGGACTAGGGGACCTGTACAAGAGATGCTCACCTGAAAATAAATGGGGATTTCTTTGCACACGAGATTTATGAAGTTTCCAAACATAAGTTGTACTGTTCACATGATGTGTATTGTTTCTCATAAGGAACTACCAGTACACAACTGCTACGCAGCAGTAATGAAAAATAGAAATGAATGCAGTTGTGTCCATTAATGCAAAGGCTTGAAGGTCACAACCAAACTGCTACTTCTTCCCCTAATGCCCCCTCCATACTTTATATCACCTCATTGCTTATAACACCTGGGAAAGGCATCAGGTCCACGAAGCATCTTTCCTGAAACTATGACTGTTTGAGATGGTTCACCTGAAGCTCCCGACGCAGCCGTCCGACCTCCAGAGGACAACATGTAGAACTAGAGCATAGAACTTGAAGCACATTCAACTTCTGAAAGGAGAAGTCCCAGAGATTTTCTTTTTTAAATTTACAATACCAACTCATCAGCTTTTAGCTATTCTTGTATCAGTCCACAAAGGGACATCCAGAAGGAAAAACAATGGCCTATTCAAAGGATGTTTGTTTGAGGGAAAGCATTTAATGCTTGAGAGAAACAATATCCATTGGACTTTCAAAGGGGCTCTTGGCCAGCCATGCCACTGAACAGACAAGCCTAACTCAAGACTTAGAAATGTTTCGTTAGTCTGGCCTGGAGATACAATTGACTCTGCTCTACCTGCCCAGCTAAACATCTGCATGAGCAAAGGCAAGGTTTCTGAGAGCAGCCAGAGGACTGAACATGTAAAGTAGGAGAGAGCATCTGAAACCTGGGCTTGCCTTAAACGATTGGGTGCAACTTTCAGGAAAACCCATGTGTTGAGATCACTATTGTCTTTTATTTCAATTCTGCTCCATATCATTTTAATTAAAGATGAAGGATTTTTTAGTTTATTTCATAGAATCACAGAATGGTTTGGGTTGGAAGGGACCTTAAAGACCATCGAGTTCCACCCTCCTGCCATGGGCAAGGACACCTCCCACCAGCCCAGGTTGCTCAAAGCCTCATCCAGCCTGGCCTTGAACCCCTCCAGGGATGGGGCATCCACAGCTTCTCTGGGCAACCTGGGCCACTGCCTCACCACCCGCACAGGAAAAAACTTCATCCTAATATCTCATCTAAATCTCTCGTCTTTCAGCTTAAAACCATTACCCCTCGTCCTATCCTTCCACTCCCTGATCCAGAGCCCCCCCCCATCTCTCCTGTAGCCCCCTTTCAGCACTGGAAGGTGCTTGAAGGTCTCCTCGGAACCTTCTCTCCTCCAGGCTGAACACCCCCAACTCTCTCAGCCTGTCCTCATACAGGAGGTGCTCCAGCCTCTGACCATCTTTGTGACTCTCCTCTGGACCCGCTCCAACAGGTCCATGTTCTTCTCATGTTGGGGGCCCCATGGGATAACTAAGGAACAGGAAAACAACAAGTTACACCCTGTTCCTCCGGTCAAAACCCATCTCAACAGAAGCTCTCATTTTCGGGAATACAAAAATCACTTCCACTTAAATGACCAACACAAAGTGTAAGAAAAACGTGGGTTTTCTGGACACACCATTACAAGTAAGCAAGAGTAAGAGAAAGGCTTCATGCTGTGCTTTTTGCCCAGGGATAAATATCACTCATGCCTTTGCCCACTCTCGATGACAGGCCTTTTGTTCCAAATCACATCCACAACGATCACACTTGACATAACTAAACGCTCACTACATCAAGAGGGGATGAACTTTCTACCTAGGGCAAACCTGACATTTTAAGACAAGGTAGAGAGAAAATTCAATCAACTTTCCCCAAAAAGTGGTTCTGACCAAAACCATCACTGCGCCAGCCAAGCAAGACAAAACCCATCAATCCTGGGTGCTTCAAGAAAGATGACACTGATGTGGTCCCATGGTTTTCTGTTGCACAGAAGCCCAGAAGTCTTGTGATGTAGCACCAAAAAGTCACCTCCCACTGCAAAAGCAAGGTTCACCCAATGCCAAGAGCAGCTGAAGGCTTCAGGTTCACCAAAGCAGGAAGACATGGAACTTGCAAGCTCCAATTCACATGGAAAATCTCTTCCAATAAATAATAAGCGTTTCCCCCGTACATCCCTTACCCCTGTTCAGAGAAGCCTCAGTGCCAGCCTGGCTCCTGGCCCTCCGCCTTCCTCCGCTGGTGCCATCGCTGCTGCTGGCAGGGACATCCCCGCTCTAGCAGCGTTACAGGAATTATAAGGGAGGGAAAAATATCTAGTGAAAACAAAGCCAGAGATTATTAAGAGGACAATCCTTCTGAGTTGGGAAATCTTCTCTCATGGTTATTTTTAATGTTTCCTGCTCTGCTAAAAATTAGCACAGGGATCGGAAGGAACCCTGCAGTCAAATTTTAACAAATTTCAAAGGGCTGCCTTCAATCTCTGTCTCTGTGGTTTCGAATAAATGGTAAAATCTTACATTTGGGAAAGAGGAAAGTGTCAGAACAAAAGAGCAGGACAATATTTTAGTATCCCTGCGAAGGGCTCTGGGTCACTGGGCGGCGTGGTTTGCAGCGCAGCCAGGGAGCAGGGACCATCCTTCCCTATAGGCTCTGCTGTAAAACTTCCCAAGTGGGACAGTGTCTGGTGGTGATGCGGTTCCTCAGCACATTTTTGTATGAGAAGAAAGCTCTGGCAAAAGCTGCGGCTAAGCACACCCTGCCAGAGCCGTCACAAGGAAAGTGGAGAAAGGCAGCCAGGTTGCCAGGGCTCCTCCGAGCCTCCCAGCTGAAGGAAAAGGAGAAAAGAAGGACTGAGAAATGAAATGCGAGACCTCTAAATAGCAGCTGAGAGCCACTGGTGCTAACTGCAAATGAACCGAGTACAAGACGTGCTCCGAGATGTCCCCTCCTCCTTCCCAAAAATCCTCAGCGCAGAAGGACCAGAAGCCATCAGAAAAATTTTCTACTCCATCCAATATCATTTCTGCTACAGTAATCATTTGCCCTTCCAAATAACAGCATTTAAGTATCTGTGAAGAGAGAGACTCCACAGATGAAACTGGTCGTACGAGGAATTATCCTCCGCACACACCGACTGCAATGGCTCTGAGCCTGGACAAGTCCTTGGTGGGAAGTTCCTCTGCCTCTCCGACCTCTGGGGTCCCTGGTGTGAGACCCCGAAATTGCATCAGCCTGCAGAAAACACAGCATTGGAAATGTTCCTACTAGGAGCTGTCCTATTTAAGCATTAAGATCATTAAAATCACAATAGCTTGATGTTTAACTAGATATAGTGTGGACGGTCTCACTGGAAGGGGATGGGATTGCTACACCTAGAAACAGCCCTGCACTTAAAAATAAATAAAAATTTTTCAGCATGAACGTGCTTATTAACAATCCTTTGCTAATGATTTTCTTTGTTTGAAAAAAGCTATTTCAGTATTGTCTAAAAGAAATTACCCTTTGGTCCATGATTGCATGCAAACTCAAAAGCTACTTTTTCACTACTAGGTGATAGTTTTTTCTTATTTTTTTTAAAAGCAAATAGCTTCTACAGTTCTCTTATAAACACAAAATAGTGATGTTGGTGAGGCATGTTTTTTTAATATTTGCAAGACCAACCGTTTTAATTTGGAAAATAATTTACACTTGTAATGCCACACATCAGTATATTTGTTTAAAAAACAGAAGCAAAGAACATTTGAAATGAGGGAAGCTTAACTACCTTGGCTGCCCCACAAGTGACACAGGTCTTTAAAAGATATTTTCTGGGTAAATCAATAAAACACCTTTTTTTTTTTTCTTCTTCTTTATTTCCAAAGGCACTAAAACGAGCAGAGCTCCAAAGCAAGCCCTGATAAATACCCTATTGCCAGATTTAACGAGGAAACCAATTACACACAGCATTCTCTGAGGTCTCAGTTTTGCACGTGGTTAAGCTTTAAACACATCCAACCTTGGCCATTTACCTCATACCTTTTTGCAAACACAAGCACTTTTGGCACGGCACGTCCCCCCGGTCTATGGTGGCGGGTAGCTGGGGGTGGTCCTGTCACCTCCCCAGGGCTGCTGCCACCCCCTCAAATCAACCGTGGTGGCACCTGCACCGAGGCTGGCAGCGAGGCAGGGGGACCACAGCTTTCCACACGCAACTATCAACTGATTTATGGTCTCCAAGAAGGCACCAAGATGGCACCAAGTTGTCATAGAAGGACAAGATAAGCCAGACGTGGGTATTTATTTAGCCATTAAGTTAGACACCTGGATCAAAAAAACATGTTAAATCTCGGGCATCACTGGATTATTTATGAGAGCATCAGGGAAGAGAAACTCCTGTGACCGGTGGCAGCTCCCGTTTGGGATCGCTCTGGATATAAAGCATAGCAGGAGGCACTTGTGTAACAGATGTCACACAGCATCCTCATTGGACTTCCCTTGAATGACCAAACCCTACACGTGGTGTAGCACAAGAGGACCCCAAAACCCAGGCATGGCCACTTCTGCCTATACATGTGTATTACCCCAGCTGGGTGTCCAAAATTTTGGGGCACAATTCACCACCACTGAGGTTTCGAGAATTTAATGGGAAACCCTCTTTTGGTTTGGTTCCCTCCCCGCTCTATTCCATTTGCTGCCACTGCCCTGCATGGTCTCAAAGCCAGGCTGAGCTCCCCCTCGCTCCCAGACCCCCATCAGCTGCAGCAGCTCTCGCCCCTCTCCCAAATTTCCATCCAAAAAGGCCACCTGAGTGCACCCCAGGCATTGCCCAGAGCATCTAGGGGGGCTCAGCATCACCAAACCCCCAGAAAGCTCCTCTGAAACCTTTCTTGGGGGGGACCCACATCCCACAGCCCGAGCTGACAGCAATAAATCCCCCAACAGAGGTGTCAGGACAACGATGCAGCCTGATAAGAGCCAATCACACGTTAACAAACCAGCCAAGAAAACACAAATCTGTGCTCTGCTCCAAAAAAAAAAAAAATATCCGTCCTCAGACTACTGGGCGGCATCTGCCCATTCTTTGCTGGAAACGGAGCAGAAAGGAGCAGTAATTTGCTAAAAACTTCACCCCTAATGCAAACCAGACTGCAGGGCTCTGCATGGGAGCACCCACCTCGGAGGCTGGGCTGGTCCACGCTGGGTATCTGGTGGCTGTGCATGGGCAGCCTCTGTAACGAGAGCCCCGCTCCCTTCCACAGGGCACAAACACTTGCAATGGTTTCTGAAATCCTTGGGAAACGGAAGGAAAAAAAAAAGCAAACGGAGAAAGAAGAAGAGGAGAAAGAAGAAGAGGAGAAAGAAGAAGAGGAGAAAGAAGAAGAGGAGAAAGAAGAAGAGGAGAAAGAAGAAGAGGAGAAAGAAGAAGAGGAGAAAGAAGAAGAG
>WKFP01014840.1:1508607-1536564 GCA_011057875.1 Pterocles orientalis | reverse complement strand
AAGAAGAGGAGAAAGAAGAAGAGGAGAAAGAAGAAGAGGAGAAAGAAGAAGAGGAGAAAGAAGAAGAGGAGAAAGAAGAAGAGGAGAAAGAAGAAGAGGAGAAAGAAGAAGAGGAGAAAGAAGAAGAGGAGAAAGAAGAAGAGGAGAAAGAAGAAGAGGAGAAAGAAGAGAAAAATAGAGAAAAAAAAAACCCAAACCCTAACTCAGTGGCCCTGCCCACTGCTCAGCCCCTCCTTTGCGTCCCCAGTGTGGGCTCACTGAAGCACTTCCATTCCCAGCTGCTTTCCCAGCCATGCCAACCACGTTCACTAGGGTTTCACTTGGGGGGGACAAGGGACCTTTCCGCCTGCAGTAGCTATCTCTTCCTTAACCACCAGATGTGCCTTCTTCCACCTGTGTGCAGAGCTCCCTCCTTGTTTTGCTGGAAGTCTTCTCAGAGATGCTCAGGAAAAACGCCTGGAAGCAAATCCAACACTGACTGGTCCAAAGGGGTGAAACAAATGCTGGGCTGGAGCTGCAGGGACATTGCTCGGGTTTGTGAGCAAGGTTACTTGGCTGTGCCACAACAGAGCTGTTTATTAGCTCCTCCTGTCGTAAAATGCCACGATTCCCGGGCAGGCACGGCAGCTCAGCTTATCTGCTGCAGAGCATCATTTCAGAAGCAAGAGCTCACTCATCCGTGCATCGCATTGCACCAGTGTTCTTCCGAAACAACAAAGTGCTTTTATGGAAAGACAGAGTCCACCAGCTTCTCCCAAATTTCTGAGGCTTCAATGAGTTCCACGCATTCTGTGCAACTGCTTGTTTCAAGCATTTAGTGCCCAGTTGGGTTTGGGATATTTTCTGTTTAATGTCCAACTACGAGGGAGGAGACAGGCTCTGTGGTGGGAACACAGTTTTGAAGTTGGTAAGCAACTGTTTTGGAAGAATAGTGACATTTCAAGCAAACACTCCAGCCTCTTACTGCCTTTATATTCTTCCCCCACCAGCACCATCCCTGGTTGACAGCTGCTGTTTGGATTACCTCTCTTTTGTGGTTAATGAGCAAACTTCTTGTTTTTTTTCTCAGTCTTCCTCTGCCTCCAAGCCAAGCCTTGGTACCACATGGCTGTGCCCAAGCACACTGGAAATAGAGACGTAGATCCACCAACTGCACTTGTGCCCAAAGCTGGGAACCAGAAGAAAAGCAGCAGAAGCCAGAAACCAAATCCCCGCTTCAACCAGGCGTTGGGTGGGTGAAGAACCTTTCCCACCATCCGTCCTCGCAGCCAAGCTCCCCCTGCATGAGCCAGCTTGGGACAAGGTGGCCAGCAGGGTCTGAGTCACCACCTGAAAAGCTGTGCACACCCCATAGCAGAAATCTGCCCGTGCAATTGGGGCAGAAAAGTTCTTCTTGCCCTGGTCATCAGCACCTTCACCAGACCCCCTCCCCGCCCTGGCCAGAAACACTGGAAGTGCAGAAGATAAACAAACACATCTGCAATTCCTCTACTGGGTGGGATACAAGACAACTTTTTATTTTCCCTGTGGAAGAATTACCTCTAAATCAAAAGAAAAATAAACTGCTGCCATGTAGAGCTGGTCTTTACAAAATCATTGTTGTCTCCACATCAGAGCGCCAGTAAACAGATGGAGCAGGAAAATAACGCTGGATCTGCTTTCCTTGCTTAAAGAGGTTTTCCCCTCTAGGCAAATAATTACGTGAATTGGCCACAAAACTGATATTAAAATAAAATGAAAAAGTCTCAAACTACAAAGTTTGCCTTGTAAAACAAGTATTTGTTACTTCTGTCTTTTGGGCTCTTACTGGGAGAAGTATGTGTGCAAATGGCTCCATTCACAGGAGACACTCGTTGAAGTCTGAATATTTATGAGTAAAGATACTTTTGAGAACAAACACAGGACTGAACCCTAAATTACAGTTATGACCTTGATGAACCTTGCTAAGAAAATTAAATAGCCAGCTTAGCGACAGAAGCCTTCATTTTTGGGATGGATACTGATCACATGAAAATATGTTAGCCTAGCAATGCCGGATGTTAAATATGAAATTTTTTAGTTCTGTGCGTGCACAACAAACCAAAACACCCATGTGATGTACAGGCACTCCGTGTCTGTGCGTGAGCTACCACCCAGGGTCTGCAAAGCATCCACCTACTGAGAAAAAACAGGAAAAGTCTGAGATCCACACGCTCTTCCGTACAGCCCATGAGGTCTGACCACATAGCGTGGGCTCCCAGATCTCACATGGGGATTCCTGACAGCCCTCCTGAAGAGTTAAACCACTGCCTGTTGCTCTGGTTTGGGCACAGAGGAATCCCGAGCTACTCACAACTCCTTCTGTAACAAACCCAGGCTGCACCCGAAGCGTGCCCAAGGAGGGCTTGGAGATAATTGCATAGATGGAGGCAACTCATCAAGTCCTCAGGCAGCCCAATTCCAAGCTACGTCTGCAGTTCTCCTGTAAAAGCAATTTATTATGTCACATCTGGTTTTCTGGCGTTGCTGTTTCCAAAACGCCGGGCTGAGTGCATGTCTTGGAGCTTTCTGGTAAATTCTGAGGAACCACAACAGGATGCAGGAACTGCCACCAGGAACGGGCTTGGGCACATGTTCCTCATTTCCCACACATCAGTCTGTCTGCGTTCATAATACATTGATGGGCTGCACACAAATGGCTTGCACAGACTTTCCCTTGTTAAGTTATCTACAGTAACTGAAATTCTTCATTCCTGAGGGGAGAAAACCCCAAAATCTGGCCAAGGTCTAGAGCTGGTACCAAAGTCACTGTCACAGTGCTCCGCTGAGCTGGGGTCCTGCAAGTCAAGGAACCAACTTCCCTTCTGCATGTGCTCCTCCAACCCTTCTCCCAGATGTCAGCTCAGAAGAAAACATTTGGCTTCACTTTACGTCTTGAAAATTAATTAAAACCAGAGTTTATCGTCCTTACCAGTTGATTTCTGGCTATGAGCATTACAGCCGACTTCAGTGGATAACTCTGGATTTACCGTGCTGTAGCCAAGGGAAGATATTAGCTCACTGTGCAGGGCTCCCAAAATAAAGTTTCTGAAGATGTTAAGCTGCTTAGCTCCAAAAGCTCCTTAGCATGAGGCGGCTGTAAATACAGGAGAGTGGCCTGTGCAAGAGTTATTTCAGTTTTGACTGAGCAATTCCTCCCCAAAAGGCGCTGAGCCAGCACTGAGTAACGCTTGTGTTGTGTCTCTCCTTTAAGTCCATTAATTGATTACCTTGGTGTAGCTACCCATCAATGGAAAAGGAGGCTATTACTTAATATTGAATTATTTTGAGTAAGGAGCTGCAGTACTTCTGAGCAGGCAGAGCTTGAAGCCCTTTTCTCCCTGCCATCCCAAAGAGCTCCCATCGTTCAGAGAGAGGGGCAGGACGATGCCCAGGCTCACACGAGTGATTTACAAAATTCAGAAGGCAAACACTACATGCTGGAGGACCGAAATGAATAATACTCTGCTCAACTAAAAATAGACGCTAATATTCTAAGGAAAATGTATAAAATAGGACACAACTCTGTTTCATATCATACTTTTTTTTTTTCTGCAAAGCCTCTTCCCTGCTCTGCTTTTTATTAATGAAGACATGCACATGAAGTAACTCCCCTCATTAATCAACTTCATTCTTTTGGTTTCTTCCCACTTGAAGTGACAACCCTCCACTCGGGATGTCACGTAGCAGCGGCCGATTTTAGGAAGGGAAGAGCAGCACAGGCAGATGAAACTCTCAAGAAACAGAGAATTTCACTTCAAAAGGCCTCTCCAGTAGATGAGAAGATGGAAGGGAACAGGTTCTGGGGAACTGCAAACATTCCCATCTCACTGGGAACTGCAAATGTTTTCCATCTCACTGGGAAAGAGGAGAAACAGAATGTAGGAGGACAGCCGAGTAGTTTGAAGGCAAGTATAGAACCATCCCCATGTGGGGCAGGGACAGGGGCAAGGCTGCTAAAAGCACCACCCAACCATTGCTTCTCCCCTCCAGATGCTGACTCCCTTAAGCAGCTACAGAATGGGAAGATCCGCCTGCACGGAAGGTCAGCGGCAAAGCCTGCTCGCAGTTCAGCTCTCCCATCTGCTCCTCATTTTCTCTTTTTCTCCTCCTGCCCAGACGCAGCTGCCCGCCCTGCTAACGCAAGCAGCCCCAAGCCCCGCCGCACCAGCCCTCCGCACAGCCAATTCCTCCGTTCCCCTCCCGGCCTTACGAGGGAAAATGCCCCCGATACGCTGACGCACTGACAGCACGTCAAGGCGAGGGGAACGGCTTCGCGCCGCGGATGCTCCTTGCCGCAGAGAGCATGGCTCAGGACGCGTCCCGAGGGATCCCAACCCCAGTGCCTGGTTCTCCCCAACGAGAAACACATTTCCATCACCGCGGCGGCCGCACATCTGCTTTGCCTCTGCTCCAGCACACCCTCGCGCAAAGCCCAGCTCAAACTTTGGGGTTGGGCTTTGGTTTCAGGGATGGGCTGGGTGGTCTTTTGGCAAAGGGTGAAGGTGTCATCCAAATTTCCCTCGTCCATCTGATCTAAAAGCTGCTGTCGTCTCTTCAGAAACGCTGGCGAGGGGAAGCACCAGAGCGAAACAATGCGGTTAGACTGGCAGTGGCTGGTGGCTGTCCTGCAGCAACACCCTTCATGGCATCTGGGAAACCTCAGCAGGCGCTTGGATCTGTGCAAAACCCTGAGCGAGGACAACTGGGGCTCCCCCATCATCCCCACAGCTGGTCCCTGGGCAGGGGGGTGCAGACACAGTGATACCGCCAGGCAGGGCTAACCAAAGGTAGATCAGGATCTTGTCTAGAAAACTGTCATTTTCTCTTCTGAACTTCTCATTTTACAGTATTTTTATCACTTACGTTTTCTTTAGAGATCACTGCATCTCTAATGAATCAGTGGAGCCCTGTAATCAACCTGTCATGACCAGTTATTCTGGGATTTCAGTATAAAGGCATCATTTATCTGGTAGTTTTCCGTTCACCCCAGGACACCATCCCCTACACACCTACACCTTACTCCAGCCCACCACCACCACCACCAAGACCGGGAGGAACATCATGATGTCCTGCAAGAAGGACCACGCAGAAGCTGGTTCTCCTCCACCTTTGGGAGAAAGCGCTCTGCTTCCCCCCAGAAGTTGTTTTAGGTCATTTTCTCTAAAAGAGACTTTCAAAAATCAGGGTTTTGCACCAAAACCAAAATCCTTCCTCTCCCTGGCATCTTCCTTTACGTTCTTGCAAGCTCAGGAGGTGCAAGGCAGGCTCTCAGACCAAGCAGGTTTGTACCCCAAAATCCAGGATGATCACTGCCACCATTACTATGTGCAAATTACACAGCCAAGATGAAGAAAAAAAAAAAAAGAAAGAAAAAAATCACAGGTGTTTTGGACACAAAGTAGATCTTTTGCCTTTCTCTGCTCCCAGTTCTCCAGAGAGACTGTGTGCAAGCCCCTGCAGAAGCTAAACGGGTTAGAATACTGGCTGGGGGGTAGAGGGGGTGGGGTGTCAAAAACATTTTGAAAGCCTCCCCAGCACTGTAATTAAAGAAAATCTCAGACAGGACAATCTTCAGGAAATCTCTGAAATGGCAAAGGCACACGTATGGCAGCACGAGCTTGTGCCTCACCACAGATATCAAAAAGGTTTTTTCCCTTAACCTGCCCCTGATATTAACAATTCACATTAAATTAATTATCTGTACAGTCTTTGTCCTTCTGCCAAATTTGGCTGAAATGGGCCAAGTTCCAAAGTTACAGGGGAAAGGGGAGAGAAGACAGACCCACGCAGCCCAAGGGAACCTACACTGCAATTCAGGCTGAGGTATGTGCTGTGGTCCACGTTCAACGGGATGTCAAAGCCAAGTCAAACAAGACCAGAAAAGCAACAAACCCCAACATTCTTCAAATCTGTTACAGTAATGGTAGTAGGATATGCCATAGTCCTAAAACCAGGACTGGGGTTTGAAAAATAATGAACCTACAGAACTTCATAAAGAAGAAACTGTTCCTGCTGTAAAGTTTTATTGTAGGGCAAAAACCCCTCCCCTTAGCATGTTAAGCATCAAAATATTGAAAGCATCTTACAAAAGCTGTTTTCTCTTTGGGCCCCATCTCCAGAGCTCTGGTTCACTTCACCCCTTTAGAGCTCCCATTGCCTGCAACTCAGTCACACACCCGCAGCTCACAGGTAAACCCACAGCACCGCTGGCCAAGGGACGCACGTGTCATCCTACCTCTCTCTGACACCGAACACCATCTAACATCCCCTTGCTACTTCCGCATTTGCACCACATCCACCTCCTGAAACAGCCTGGAGTTTATCTGATCACCCTGAAGGGAATTAACTAATTACATCTATGTGACTATGCAACTGGATGTAATAAAGCCTGACCATATGCTTCTGCTGAATGAGGCTCTCGAGCCTGCTTTATGTTTAGTTTCCTCCTTCTTCAGGTATACATATTGCTTTGGAAATACAATTATTGCCACCTCCTTATTGGATGAAGCTAATTAGCACGGTCACAGCCATGCAGACGCAGGAATTCAGTGTTTGCTGGGTCTAGCTCAGCCAATTTTGCAAATTTGGGAATTAAAGCAGCCACCCAGCCTGCCTGGGCTGCAGGTCCCAGGGAGAAAGGAGAGGAGAGGAAAAAAAACACTTTTCAGTGACATTAATGCCCTTTTCCCAGTGCAGATGGGACAGCAGAGCTGGACTACCAGTCCCTGACACCATCCAGAAGAGCTGGAGCAGCACCAAAACCCATTGCTGGGAGCTGGGATGAGCATGGTGCCGGGAGTGATGCTCTGTCCGAGGGAAAATCACTATTTCCTCCCAGCCTTGCTGGTTTTCAGAGCTCTGTAACTAAACCATGTGCACAGGCTTTATCAAAATATGACCAACAGAGAAGAAGGGAATAAACCGACCCCAGGCACTGCCAAAAGCGGTCAGCCACATCCCGCTGCGGGCAGGTACCGCCTGAGGGAGACAAACCACCGCGCTGTGCCTGCCCCGGCCATCCCTGCCCTGGAAATCTGCAGCCCTGGTCATTCACAGGCTTCCCCACCATTCCCTCCTGATCAACTTAATTTATTAAAATCAATTGGTGGAGCCCTGAGTGCTTTTGTGTTACAGATGCAAGGGCAGCCCAGGCTTTTTCTGCAAAATTAACCCAATCTCAGACCTCTCTCCTGCTGTTGTCTTCCCCAGGGAGGCTCACAGGGGTGCAGGGGAAATGAGAGCTGAAAACAGTTCTGTATTCCGCTTCCAATCCTCCTCCCTTGAGCTCCCAGTCCGTCACACACAAAATTCAACAGATGTTTTTGTGGTTTATTGGCATTCAGGGGGGAATTGGGCCAGGGCACGAGGTGGCAGAGACAAGGAGTTTTCCTAACACACTCCTTCAGGGGGAAAAAGAAAAAAAAAATTTTTTTTTAAAAAAAAGGGTATTAACCACAGGAAGGAGAAAGCTAACTGCTTTTCTTTACCTTACGAACGGAACAGCAGTGCAAATAGCCGAGAAGCCCCATCGAGAGCATCAGGCAGTGCACCCATTCAAAAAGCAAGAGCAGAGCAGGAAACGCACTATGAACACAGAGGATCTACACAAGGGTTTGTACCAACCCGTTACACTGAGTTGCTACGTGAGGAGTCATTGAGCCCCTCAGGGCCACAGCACCGCGCTGTCCAAGTTAACGTGGATCAAGGGAGCCAGCCGCTGGCTGCGCTTCGGGGTCTGGCCAGAACCAGGTCCCTCCTCCTGCACAACGTGGCTCGGAGCCTTTAACAGCCCCAAATTACCAGTTTATTTCTCCCCCAGAAGACATCTCTCTAACAGAGACCACCCAGTGGTGCTCCCAGGCACGGGAAGGGCAGCGCACCCCGAATTACCCTTCCTCCTCCGAGCCTCTGCTAAATCTCTCCATGCCAACAGGACACTTCTCCTCAGGGAAAAAAATTTTGGAGATGGGCAAACGAGAACCTATCTCAACACCTGAAGCTCTGTCACCAGTGTCCCCAAATTTGGCCAACTAGAGCTGTGAGTGGGACAAACCCCAAAGCCTTCCCTAACTTTGCATTCCAGGGAACTGTTACGCCAGAGTGGGAATAATACCAGGAAAGGGCTCAAGTATTTCACCCCTACAAACATTAATGGAGAATATATATTGCACAAGCTCCTGAGTTTTAGGGCTAAATCCCTCAAAAGCTATCACTGATGATGAAAGAGGAAAGAAGAAAAAAAAAAAAGAGACTAAGACAGGCAAAGAAAATCAAGTGGCATGGAAAAGACGGAGAGGACCACGGAGCACAGATTAGAAGAGAATAAAAAATACAAAGAATAGCAGAGTTACCGGGTAACCATCGCGTCCTGACTGCCCCTGTGGTGGGGGAACAAGCGAGACAACAAGTCAGTCAATGCATCCGTAGCAGCGCGACAACACATAGCAGCAGGCAGGAGACGCCCCATCGGCTCCCCAGCTGGCCCCGGGACTGAACTCTCTCCAGAGAAACCTCTCGGGGCAATTTTCCTATCAGAAAGGTCACACCTACGGCATATTTCCCCCAGATTTTAACCTCGTGCTTCCCTTAGCTACTTACCGAGGCTTTTGCCAACTCGCCCCCATCCCTGCTGCCCACACTCGGTCCCTGCTGCCCCCGAAGCCGCGGATGTGCAGGATACACACGGGATCCTGGCCACCAGCCTGCACCAGGATGTAGGTACCAAGAGGTATGGGAACACTCAGGGTCTGGGGAGAGGCTGGGGATGCTGCAGGGATGCCAATCCAGCGGGCAGGACAACCCCTCTGCCCTGCAGCCATCGCCAAGCTTCAAACTCATGGAATCACAGACTGGTTTGGGTTGGAAGGGACCTTAGAGAACATCCAGTTCCAACCCCCTGCCATGGGCAGGGACACCTCCTATCCCAACACTTCATTCAGTGAAGGTTTCCCTATTGATTTCCTTGCAGGATGCAGTTCTCCCAGCTCACCTCTAAGCTTTGCTTTCATTTGCAATAGAACAGAAAGAAAAGCTGATGCTATGGGGAAAACCCTTATTGACATTACTAGTAACACCTGGCAAATCAGCAGAATAAACCACGACCCATTCAGGATATTTCACCTTTTCTGCTCTCCTCAAGGGAGGGTTCCCAAAGGCGTTTACAGCCCGAGCTGCCGTTAATCACGCCGTGAGCTCCAGCAGAGGAGCCTGCTGCAAGCCAGACGTACGGCAGATTCCCCGGGAAGGAGCTGTTAAGTATTAGCTGGTACACAAGTAGGCAGCAAAGCGTGGATGTGGTACAGCAATGTCATCTGCTACCATAAACATAGGTTATGTCAGCATGCTGCGGATAGACAGGCGGATTCATACATCTCTTACAGCATGGAATAGCTCTGGCACCTCCCTTCCTACCACGTACGGTGGTTCTCCCCATCTTCCTAAATACCCCTACAGCTTTTAATGCCTCCTGCCGCCCTACTGATTCACCCAGAAACAACACTGACTTCAGCAACCGCCTGTTTAACAAATTACAGTCTTGGGAGAAAACGTACGGTGAGATGTTTATGGAGACGTATGGCACTGGAGCGCACACAGATAAATAGGAAACACTTGTTAACTCCCAGCTCCCCAGCCAGCGTGCTAATACATCAAGTGTCTGTTAATATCTGGGACTGTAAATGTTTAATTACAGTCTGTGGTGAGTCTATCCTTCAATTGGAGAAATTTCCTACCCAGCATGTGATTTTAATACCCTCCGAAACAGGGGTTTTACAGCACATCTGAGCAGAATAGCCCTTCCTGACAGACAGGACCATCCATCATCCAACAGCCACAAATCCTGCACCACAAATTCTCATAATTTCATATACGCAACCAGCTTGTGACAGCCAAAAAATAAAATACCAGAACAACTGCTACTAGGGAACAACAGAGTTGAGGATAGAGTTTTAGCAGCGTGCGATGCTGTACATGTAAGATATAATCGATTCCTTATGGCCAAAATCAAGAAACAGAAGAAACTAATAGAGTTAAATACAGTACTGTTGAAATAAAATAATATTGTGGTTCTGTGGGTTCGAGGACTTTTATTATATATTATGTTTAAAGAACTCTCTGGCAAATGATGCTTAAGCTAAAAATGGAGTGTTTTTTTTTTAATGAACTAAACCAGGAGTTGTCTTTTAAAGAAGGGCAAGGGGAGAGGAAGAAAAAAAAAAATCTTATTTGTGTTAAATCTCCCCTGTGCTCCCTTTGCAATTCAATAGTGCCGTGGGAACCAGGAAATGAAAACAACGAGAGACAAAGAAAAATTAATAGTGCGCCATATGTTGCCTGCGCCAAATCGCATACAATAAAAGTGAACAGACAGCACACGTGAGGAAGGGTAATCCAGCCGGCTGCGGGTGGGCTGATAACAGCCTCTGAGCAGGAGCAGAGCCCAAAGGGTTAAATAAATCCATTTTTAATAAGCCAAAGTGCTCTAATCAAGAGGAAAACGTCCCTTAAAAGACGTATATATGGAGTTTTAGATAGGCAGCACTCTATTTGTAGCCTGCCATTGAGCAAGAAAAAATATATTTTTAAAAAAACATATATATTTTTTAAAAAAATATATATTATAAATTGCGTGAAAAACACAGAGAGAAAAAACAAAAATCCCCAGGCAGAAGCCCTGTGGGGATGGGCTCTTGCACCCAAAAGGGCTCCCCAGCCGCACACGCCTGTGCTCAGCCTCAGCAGATGCTCTCCATGACCCCGGGATCCTGCCCGATGCCGTGAGTGCGATGCAGGATTTGGTGAAGCAGGTGAGCTGTCAGGCAGCGGCGTCGAGCTCTGGCCACACACGTGGGAGTTCACCTCCCAACGCTGCTCCCGCAGCCAGTGCCCAACTCACTGGTATTTCCAAAACCCATTGAGTCGCTCTCATTGTGTGGGTTGGAGAGGCTGCATTGCGGTTGTTAATTACAGAATATTTACGGGAAAATTAATTTATTGACAGACTACATTTCTAAATACAAACTAACAAGGGAAATCCATTTGTTTGCATTTCTTGAGCCAGTGTCTTGGATTTATTGCTGATGCTGGGCACAGTTTTTAAAGCAAAAGCATTCAGAATTCCTGGATGAATGGTCAAACCGAAGCTGTTAGGTCTTAAATTTTCCCAATTTGCTCATTCAAGACTTAGCCAAATAATAATTTTGCTCAAACTCCTCTTAAATCTTTACATCAGAAGCAAAAATTCAAAGGGCTGAAAGCTCTTAACTGAACCCACAGGCAGCGCTGTCGACCCCATGAAAACCAAAGCTGCGGGGCTGGGTCAGCCTCCACGCTCCACGGGCATTTCCTTATCACCCTTTGGCTTTGAGACAGCTCTACAGAACTGGAAATTAATTAGCCCAGGAACAGCTAGCAAATTTATTTTTCCTGAAACGATTCCATTTCAGCTCAGTGAGGCTCTATAGGAAGAGAACGACGTGAAGAAACATCTCTATTAGTGCAAGGATGGAGAAGGAAATGTGCGGCTGCCAACAGCCTCAGCCTCTCCTCTTCCTCCTCCAGCTTTGGGGGAAGAAGGGTAGAAATAAACAGAAGCACCTCATGCAAATCATTTCTTTTCAACAATCCCTCAGCAACTTGGAGGGCACAAAGGAAACGTCGGATTCTCACTCCCAAACCAGCAGGAGAACATCAGATGTGGACGTGGCGGTGGCACAGCCAAAGGCACGTCTGAACATTTGGAAGGAGCAGTTGACACGTTCTCAATGACTACCCCTTCAAACAACAAGTTTTCTGGTTGCATCGATAGGAATTCTTGTTATTCTCCCCAAGACTTCAAAGAGAGAAGGAAGCAAGCTACGACTTTCCCTCTAGCCCCCCTTGTGAGGCTACCAAACCCGTACTAAATGATGGAAACACACCAGATAAGAAAAGCAAGACAGAGCTTAGAACCAATAAACCCCCAACATGGTCAAATATTAGTACAGCGTTATTTCTGCTAAATGGAAGCGGACTAAAGAACTCTCTAAAGGGAAAACTCTTTTTCACTGAATATTTTCTGGGTTTAAAATTACTGGAAGTCCCTCAAGGCAGCAAGCTAAACATTTTAAAACTTTTTTTACCCCCCCTCTATTTGTCTACCATCGTGTAAAAAGAAAAAATACAGCAGCATCTGGTACCAATTTTACTTCCAGACACACCTCTACCACAAAACGCTGCTTTTGCAACGGCACCGACAGGCAGGGGAGGGGTGAAGGGGAAGCCTTAACTTTGTTGATCCAACAGTAAAATCCACGATACTTACTGCAGGTCCTGGAAAACAAAAGAAAAAAAAAAAACAAAGAAAAAAAAGGTCACTTAATTACAAAGTATAATCTGATAAAACAGTACATAGCAGGAACAGAAATCAGAACAGTTCATTACTTTCCAGATGCACTTAACACCATCCCCATCCTCCCATCATGGGACCATCTCACCTGTGCTGCTGGCATGGGATTACTTATAGGGGGTGTAACCCCACTCTCCTCCCACCTTTTCCCCCGAGTTGTCTCTCCCCCCATAGACCTTGGCACATCACAAGGCATCGCCCACGTTCAGCGCCTGGGGCATCACATGCAACCATGGAGCATCACCAGCAAAAAGCAGACGGACACAGCTGGAATTTTTTTTGAGCAAAAAGTGTGCTTTCACCACAGAACTTGTTTTCCTTCACGTTATGCAAGAGAAGCTGGGGATGTACTTGCAAAAGCCATAGGAGCAGCACAGTGCTGGGGGCACCTGGCAAGGATGTTGCTACAGCTGCCACAGATCCCAAACGCCACTGTCACTTGGTCCCCATCCCTCCCTGACCCCAAAACACATCACACAACCCCTGCAACACCTCTGTGCAACCCCTGCTCGAGGGCTTTGCTGGTACGTGGTGCCTGGGAAAAGCCCATTGCATCTACAATAGGCTTTAGGTACCAGTGCCACAGTCTGAAGCTGAAATTAATGGCAGTAGAAAAAAAATCCTCCTATATGAATTCTCCTGGGGTGCAGGGGTCTTTGCTGCCTGCTGCACCAATTTCTGCAGCTTTCCCACCGCTCGCCCAGGCTGGTGCTGCGCAGAGGTTAACACTGAGCCCCTCATCTAATGCAATCCACATTTCCCTCCCGTTTGTGAGGAAACCCATAGCTCCCTGTTTTGGGGCTTCTTCACGCTCCATTTCCTGCCTGATCAACACCAGAAACAAATCACAATTAAAAAAGAAAAAATGTGGGAAAAATTAAAATGGAAGAGGAAAAAAAAGTCAGTTTGGTTCACCTTATATTATTCAAGAATATAGAAGAAGCATTTTTCTAGCTAATGTCTTTTCAAGGTTTTTTTTTTTAATTTAAAATATTGAAAAGTTGAATAACAAAACCCAAGGAAAGCCTAAGAACGAGGAGTGGAAGCAAGTAAGGACAGGCAGCGCCTGCTGCTGAGAATTAGCCCGTTAACCTGCATTTGTCAGCTTAACGTAGTCAGCACCACACAAAATCTCAGCCAAGCCCCCGGCAAGCCTGGAGGGAAGGAGACAACCTCAAAATCACCCTCCATGCCCAGAAGTCTATTTTCTTTAGTGCTAAAACTCCCCCAGGCTCGTAGTTCGCTTTCCTTGGTTTAATTTCTTATGAATACAGAAGTCAATGGCTCTATGCCAATTTATTAACTGAGAATCATAAACCTGATTTATTAACTCACTTATGCCAAGCTACCCACAAAAGCCCTTTTGTAGAGAAGTCAAAACTAAGTCTCAAATAAGAAGCGGTCAGGAAATTATTTTAATATGGGATTTCAATCATGTCCCAATTATAATCTCCTTGGAATTCGTTGCCTTTTTCCTCTTCTCAGCTACTGTTTTCTCCCAACCTGTGCAGGCAAGTACTCTTTTAAAATGCTTCCCTCGCGGATACAAGAGTCAAAGCTGGATGGGGAGGTCTGTATACGCAACATAGGATGCTCTCCATCTGCATCAGGGGAGTTACGGTGATCTTTAGCTCTGCTGTTGGCCAAACAGAGCTAGATAAATCTTCATTAAGGCATACAGCTAAACCTGTCGAACTGACCTTGTCTCCCCCTAAGAACAACCTAACTGCCTGGATTGCCAAACGTGTTTTTCAAAAGCCTAGCCACAAGACACTTGTTTCCTATGGAAGAAAGTCAAATATTTTGCAAGCCAACAACAAATAAAGGAATTAATCGGGTACCAAGAGGCTGTCCCCACCTGGCCATCTCCTTCATGTGGGCACATTGTACAAGAGACATGGTCTTTGCAGAGGAACTTGCCAGAATTTATTCCTAACGGTTTTTACTAGTGGGAATCAGTTTAGAGCTCAAAGGGAAAAAAGAAACCAGTTGGAAATTCTTAGCGTAACAGGTAAGAGTTAGAAATAGCTTTTAGGTATTTAAAACTCCATAACAAATTAACTTGGGGGCTTATTTCAGAAGGAAAAGGAGGAAAACAAACTGCTAATGGATAGGGTTTGGTCTATGATTGATTTGCCATAAGGAAGGGAAACATGCCACACTTTTCCATGAACTCCAGCATCCATTGCTGCTATGCTCCTGGGAGCGAACACCTAGTACCTGAGCCTGCAAGGGCATGGAGATGTTTGGAAACACCAAGAGATTCCTTAAGAATATGAACAGTCTTTCTAGAGGGAGTTGAAAATAGAAACTCATTAAAAATAAATGGCCCAGATGTCCTGATGGACTAATGTTATTTTGTACATCCAAAGACCTAGCAGGTCATGGTGGTATCATCCCCAACAGTACACAAACATATGGGAAATGATGGGTCACAGCCATTTGTTTCCAAGTATTTTTGCAGCTTGGGAATTTTGGGATAAGCAACCCTTTCTGTAAATCATTTATCATCCAAGCTTTCCTGCCACGACAGCAGAGCACTGCCAGGCGTGGGAAACAAACCCAGCCAGACCTTCCACCAGCTCAGGAAGAGTCAGAGGGGACTTGCTGCCCTTAATGGGCAAGGGACCCATCCCCAAGGCAGCACACACACACCTGTGGCCACCTGAAGACATAAAAAATGATAATTTAAAAACCATGTATATATATACACACAGAAATATCTATATATAAAACCATACCTTCGTGTATTTATACATACACACAATACGTATATACATACACACAGAGGTTTTAATCCAGGATACTATAAGGGAAGTAATTAAGTCATGGACAAAAAGGAAGGAAGACATCTGTGACACTCGGAAGAAGTTGCAGAGATTGGCTCTACATCAGTCTGAAAAAGAGTTTTTGTCACTGTCTGGTGACCTCGATAATTCCTCTCTGTCTCAGTGCTGGTGTGCATGGGGAATACGCTCTGCTAGCAGAGAGGCTCGTTATTGATGGCAAATGTGGGATAGATTAGATTTTTTCCTAAAGTCCAGCAGAAGCCAAAGAAGTCCTCAGGTAGGAAGCTATATGTATGCAACTCATCATGAGAAATACCGGGACCACTGAAACTCACATGTGCTTCCTGAATAACCACCACTGCACGTTTACACTTGTCCACACAATCGCATGGCCAAGGGCTATGAAAGGGTCTATTAATATGGAAAATATGGGTTTTAAGTACATGTAGGGCTGGGAGAGAAGCAATGGTTCCCTGCACAGAAATTCTTTTGCATTTGTTCCTCAAAAAGAGCTTAAGACTCTTCCCTGTTCCAAATCGGGATATTTCTGTAAACAGAATAGCTGTAAGAAAAAAAAGTAAAATACTTTGAATCAAAACTTTGTTAGAAGTTCAAATTAAAGGAACAGTCGCAGTGTCATGTAAATTTGGAAACAAAAAGTCATGGGGGATGGGGCAGAAGACTTTTATCCCATTTCAACAATTTCATTTTCCCTACAAGTGTTTTTGAAATGGAAAAATCCTGTTTACAGATTTTTATTTTTTTTTTACTGCCAGAAACAGCAATTTTGCCAAGTAAATATCCAATG
Organism: Pterocles orientalis; assembly: GCA_011057875.1. Taxonomy (NCBI): domain Eukaryota; kingdom Metazoa; phylum Chordata; class Aves; order Pterocliformes; family Pteroclidae; genus Pterocles; species Pterocles orientalis. The sequence continues at coordinate 1,520,561 of WKFP01014840.1, read as the reverse complement.
AAATAACACTTCACCAAGAACGACCCTTCCAGGCCCACCTGTAAGGGCAGTTTTGTGCCTAAGGCAGCCCAGGTTTATCCCCCCCGCTGAAGGTGATGTGAACAGGCGCTACCCAGCGTGGCAGCAATCAGGTTTGGATGTTTATGTCCACAACCAGCTCTTGCTTCATGCGAGGAGAGCGCAGATGTCCTCGGAGACTTGCCAGACTTAACATTTCAGCCATATTTTCTCCCGGGTTGCTCCTGAGGTTCAGACTGGTTTTTGGATCAATCTCCAAGCCCGGAGAAGAAAGCAGCGTGTTGTTATGAGACACGAGCATCATCTCCCACCAGCTAGTTGTACAGAGACTTTGAGCCAATATTTAAACCAACTAAATTCCCAAATCCTGGATCTGATTCATCCATCCTTCAGGAACACCCCGCTACGGATCAATCTTTAAAAAAAAATAAACAGAAAGCCCCAGGAAGGCTGTGCCCCATCCCGCTCACACAGCACCAGGTGGCAGCAAGAGGGGAAGCAAAGCCTCCTGGGTCCCCTGCGAAAATCCGTGTTATTTCACCAACGCTCACTGCAACAGTTGAACTGTGTCCTCACTGGGACGTATCAAGTTAAAAAAATAAGCTAACATGACATTAAACACGATTTTGCCTTTGGCATGGAAAGGGAACTGTACGTGAGACGTGCGGGCTGGCTGTCAGGACCAGCCACGACAGCCAGGGCTGCAAAGCCTTCCTCCCACCTCGCGCTCAGAGAAGGCTGCAAATCCCTTGTAAGGTTGTATTCAGCATGTTTTTCTTTTTCGACATCGTTTCCATGAGCGGGTGCAGGTGGGTCTTCAGTGCTGTGCTTGCTTTCCAGTTGCAGAAGGAACTGCTGATGCTCGTGTGCAGGAAGAAGGATGATGTGACCCGTGTGTTGGTCTTGGCAGGATGGGATGGAGCTGGGGACACGCTGGACCAACCCGGCCAGCTGAAGGGTCACCTCTGGAGGGACATCTCCCCAAGGAAGCTGCTGGTGTGAACTTCCCAGCCTCATGGTACCAAAAGCAGAATAAATTAGTTTCTAGAAGTCACCTCTTCCAAACCGGTAGCACTTGGGTGACTGTCACGGCAGTGGCTCCATCCCTGGGACCAGCTCCAGGACACGTGTGGTGTCCCCTGGCCACAGCTGTGGGCGTGATTCCCACAGGGCCAGATGACAGCGAGAATAAATAAAATGGGTGGGATGGAGCCACTTGACTCAATTTCTCCTGGGTTTGTTCAGTTGGGCTGACAGCTGCAGAAACACTCCCCCAGGTCCCTGGTCTTCATTTTCAAGGTCAGGGAAGAGGTGACGGTGGGGACAACCGTGCCACCATGATAATCTCGAGCTGCCACCAGAGACATGAAGCACAAGGCAAGGCTGGGGTTTAGCACAGCCTCTCCCGCCCACAGGCTCCCCAGGAGGGGGAAACTTGTTGCATTTATGCTTCTCTACAACAAAATATAGTAAAGCAAGCCCAGAGGCAGGGACCCATCACCTGCCCTCGACAGCTCCCCAGAGGCAGCGATGGGGGTTCACCCCCACATTTTGGTAAGTGCTTTATAAAGCATGTGAAGCCAGGCTTTCCCCATTTCTAAATGGTCTCAATAGTGTTGCTTTGGTTTTTTTTCCCCCCCTAGAAATGGCTCAAAACTAATCTTTTATAGTGTGGGTGTCTTTCTATGGTCGAGAGCCGGTTATCTTGGGATGCTTTCAGGATGATGGATTCTTAGTTTAGAAAAACAGAGCTGTTGATTTATTTTTTTTTTTAAATCTGAATCCATCACGGCAAAAGAAAAAAAAATAGAATTCAGTCTTGGTTTAAATCAACAGGAGGGTGCGATTTGAAAGGGACAGAATGATCTCTTAAAAGTTTTTTTGCTTTTTTCTAAGAGATACATATTGAAAGTTTCAATATGAATCAGAAAAGTTTTTCACCATGACCATTTCAACAATTGCCAGAAAAAATGTTCCCCTTGGCAGGGCTGAGACCAGTGCTGAGCCTTCTGGCTCTACAACAGCATCTGTCTGGAGGCTGTAAAGCTATGACCATGCACGGTCCCCAGGGATGGACGCTATCCTGCTACGCAAACAAAGATTTATTCACATTTATCATCTGTAGCAAAGGAACAAGGACCTGGTTTATGTGTGGTCAGGTTCTCAAACAAACATAGAAATATAGATTCAAGCTATCTAAGAAAACAAACATCTGGCAGCTCAGCCAAAGCCAAGACAGAGGGATGGCTGCTCTCTGTTCTATCTGCAGACAGTGGAGCAATCCCCAGGGGATGCATTGCGTTAAATGGATTGAAGTGGTGCATCCCACCGGGGGTGTCTGTGCGTGTTTGTGTGCACGGGGATGTCTGCTGCTGTCTTGCTTCAGAGGAAGAAATCCAAACACCCACTGCCATCGCGTGCCCTACGGATCCCCCTTCCTCAACAGTATCTCAGTCTCCTCAATTTTCCTCCCCCGTCAGAGAAAAGTTCAAAGGTGATCATAATGATTGATTTGTCTTTTTTCTTTTTTTTTTTCTTTTATAATGCTTGTTTTCCTGCTGGTCCTGCATCAATTCCCTGGCAGCTTTCCGCTTCATCAGAGGGATGCTCAAGTGGCCCTTGCAGATGTGTTGCAGCACAAGGGCAAACGTCACTTTTCAGCAGCTTTTGTGTGAAACAGGGAGAAGGGGAGCGAAGGGCAAGGGCATGCTCAAGCTCAGCGCTACCTCCCAGATTTTGTACAGGTTACAGAGACACCTTGGACAACATCTACACAAATGCCTGCGTATAAAACCAAATCCATTGGCTGGCCGCACCAGCTGCCCTTGGTTGAATGCTGTACTCCACTAAGGGCTTTAAGGAGCACTGTGATATTTTAAAAAAACAAAGAAAAAAAAAGAATCAAAGCTACCTGGGGGGTATTCCTACAGCCCAGCTGCTAGGAAAACAGGGTTTAATAAAGCCAGCTGGGATCCACCACCACCACCTCTGTGAGTGCAGCATCCACCCCCTGGCCACAAGCAATCTCTGATGTTTCAGGAGTAAAAATATCTTAGAAAATGTATCACACACCATGAAATACCATCGATGGAAGAGAGAAGGGAAATGCCTGCCTGCCTTCTATGGAGATTGGTCCATGGCCCACAGCACAAACCTGCTGATTTCCTTTCCCCATCATTAAAATGGTTTAAAATAATGATGATCAGAAAGGTATGCCGCCCTTTCTGAAAACCCCAGCTGTGTATTTGCTATTGCAACAGGCAGCAGAGAACAGCCTCCTCGCTCCACCAAAATCTACCTGGTCCCATTCATCCACTCAGCATTCAAGAACCCAAGAGCTGAGGTGTGCAAGATTTCATCTGCTGCTTTCCAACACACAGCAGCAGCTGCAGACTGTGTGGCTTTCTAGGTACATTCCTGCCTGTTTTCCTTAGAAAGAGCAATGCCAACCGCGGCTCTCGCCTCTCCAGCAGCACTTCAGACCGAACAGCAGAATGTAAACAGCACTTCTCCCCAGCTGAAACAGGGGCCACGCTTTCCCATTGCACGAGAGAGGAAAAAAAAAACAAACCTAAACCCACCAGATACCAAAACGACAGAGGCATATAATTAAAGCAAACAGCTCAAATAAAAATTCCCCAGCAAGGCCAGTCTGTGGTTTCACGCTCTCCGAGGGCACACCGAGTGCTCAGGGGATGTGCCCAGGGCTGGGGGCTGAGATTTGGTCATCCCCAGCTCCGAAATGCAGACACCATCCATCACACGCGTGGGACTGGCAGGCAATGTATGGACACGTCCCCATGCAGGGAACAAGCTGCTGCACAGCTCCCACCTAGCACGCCTGCGGGGTTTCGCTAGGTTTGTGCTAATTCACAGTCCCACGTCACTGTTGGATGGGATGACAACGAGTCTGAACGCAACAAGGGAGAAATGGAAGGACTGAGAAAATATGCCACGTCAGTGGGTGTTTTAAGGGTGTTTGTTTGTTTATGGGTTTTTGGGGGGGTTTTTTTGTGGGTTTGTTGTGTTTTTTTTTTTTTTTTTTTTTTTTTGTTTGTTTTTTGTTTGGGTTCTTTTTACAGTTTTAGTTTATTTCTTGGTTTTCATAGAAACCTTCACATCTAGCACGCAGGGATGCAGGAAGCCCCCATTCTGCAGCCCACTACATGAAGGTGACCAGCATCACTACCGAAAGGTCCCCACCCAGCCCAATGGCACCCGCAGGGTACCCAGCGACATCACTGGGGAGAGGCGATGCTTACCAGGTTCTCCACGCCGGCCAGGCTTCCCCCGCCTCCCCGGAGGACCTGTGGAAAGCAGAGAGCAGAGGGTTAGTGATGCCCCATGGGCAGTGAGTTTGGGATCCAGACTGCCTTGTGTCTTCCCTCCTTCCCAACTACCAAGAAAACAGCAGGCTGTTTTTTAATACCATTTTAAATACCTTCCCCCCAAAAAAATTTATCATTTTGGTGAAAAAGCTGAGGCCAGGCTCCCAGGCAAGCCGAGAAGCAGGTTTTGAAGTTATTAGTGTTGCCCATGTAGTAGAGGGAACCAGGTTTTAAATGCTCCAAAATCCCAGAAAAACTTTTGCAGAGCTCCGGGCAGTCCTGTGCACTCCATGCAAGCCACACACAGACATTGCAAATCACAATATTTAAAGTATTAAAATGACATGTTGCTACTAATCTTTATCCAGATTCAGATACAAAACTTGCTTGTATATTTTTACCTTTCTGGATAGCAATAGCTAAGTGATCGATAAAACACCGTAATTAACAAAATACTCTTAATCAAGAATAAGGCACTTAATACAACAGCAAACATGGATGCAGAACATTGCTCCAGCATGCACTGAGCACCCAGGACCTCGACAAAGCCTTAATGCCGTGTCCTTGGGGCTGTCAGCCGACATGTTGCATCCCCCGAGGCTCCCTTGGCTTGCAATTTTCTATGGGGAAAAAAAATCCCAACCCCAAACATATTTTCAGCCTCTTTAATTCTTGAAATCAGGTAAATGCTTACACCGCATTACACCCAGGAGGAACGCTTACTCCCACCATCCTAAGTCAAGCTGCTCTGGCTCTGATAAAGCACCTTTTCCAACATCAGAGACCAGACGGGACTGAACGATTAAAGCCAATCTACCTGTACCACCCTCCCAGCTAATTGGGGTGCCAGCCTTACTTAACCCTTTGGAATCCTGAGATAGACTCCTCCTGGATGCCTTTAATCTAGGGCAACTTGGTAATGATTTTACTTTACCTCTTCTGCTACCCGTGATGAGAAAGCACGGGGGTTTCTTAGGGAGGAGGAAACGTCCTAATGAAGCGGGAGGAGAGGGAGGCCAGCTTTAAACAAGTGACTGATGAGTTGGTAGCGATGCTTTTAGGCAATTTAGAGGAGGGCTGACAGTGAAGGGTGAGTGCATGGAGCTCCCACATAAAGCTCAGCTTGGAACTTTTTAACTGAGAATGGAAGAAACTTGCGAGGAACCAAAGATTCTGCTTAAAAAGAAATGTAATACTGATTTTTGTATTTTTTAAGGGATTTTTTAATACTTCACACCAAAAGGAAAAAATTGACTATTGCCTACACTGGCACAGGTTGCCCAGAGAGGTGGTAGATGCCCCATCCCTGGGAACACTCGAGGTCAGGTTGGATGAGGCTCTGAGCAAACTGATCTCGTTGAAGATGTCCCTGCCCATTGCAGGGGGGCTGGACTAAGATGGACTAGATGGTTGGAGTCCCAACCTAAACCATTCTATGATTCTATGATCTTGTAATTATTTCTGTACACTCTTCAAGGAAATCTAAGACGGGTGCAGCACATGAGGGTACAAGTATAGCATGAGTGTGGCAAGCATAAGATAAACCAAGGTTGAGAGAGGGAAAAAAAAAAATCCATTCTCATCCATTTTACTTGCTTTTATCTGAAAACAATTTGGTCAAAAATTAGTATTTTGGAAACAATATCTAGAATCCTGCTGTCACTCAATAGCTGAATATGGAAAAGTCTCTGAGGAGAGGAAAATTTAGCAGTGATTGAAAGGAAGAACATCACGCCCCGTATCCAGTTTGGGCAAGACTTGCACGTCACGGTCCTGCGATGCAGATGTGGGCAAGCAGAAGGCCAGAGACCTCCTGGCTCCCCACAGCGAGGGGACAGCACACAGGAGTAACCCAGGAGTCGTTAACACCATCTGCAACCTCATCCTGTGCAGATGTGATTAAGTCCATTGTCTGCACAATTGGAAATTATTATTTGAGCAATTTCTAGCCTACGCTGGGAGGTCAGCTGTGGATACTGCCGAAAGAGCTGGGCACAAAGCGAATCCATATTACACCTCTCCTTTCCAAAGCCTTTAAGAGACTACAAAGGAAATTAAGCAGGCCTGGGAACTTGTTTGAAGATAAACGTTCATTGTAAACTGTTACCTAATGACTCCATCTCCTAAGACCTCGCAGTTTGATGCTTGTTCAATATAATTAAGATTTATGTTGCATTAATGTCAATTGGGTAATAGCCGAGCCTTTTCTTCCAACTGTGCCAGCTCCGCTGTATCAGTTCTGGGAGTTCTTTATTTACATTGTTATGAAAGACAGTTTTGGAGAGGAGAATAAATACAAAGCATAAAACAGTCTAATTTTAAACAACTTGTCACGTTCAAGCTAAACAGCCTTAATCCAGAGCATAATATGCAATTTCTGACAACACCGTGAGCTTTCCAGTACGATGATAGATTTAGCAACCCAAAGACAAAAGGAAGAGAATGAAATATGTTGCTGTTTGGAAACAGTATGAGGAAGAGCTGATGAGTGCATCTACAGAACAGCTACTCAGAAAAAAGGTAAAAAGTTCACAGTAAATGGACTCCATTGACTTGGCTGTTCTGTTGGGTAGCAGCCACTTATGTCATCTACTGTGGGCGAGTAAATGAAATATTAAAAATCAACATCACTTTATAATTCATGCAAAATATTGTCAAAAGCCAAAACCATGTACTTGTCCACTGTGCAGTAAATTACCCTCGTTTGAACTAATTTACTCATTGCAAATTGGGTGACTGCACGTCGGGCTGCTCAATGAACACCGTAATCCATCAGTACCAGGAAAAGAGGTCTGTGGCACTATGTGTGCTTAACATCTTTTCACCCCTTGTAATTAAATCAGATCTGGTCCTTGACCCAGGTTCTCAGGCTTGGGAACTGCTGCCTCCTGGCCCTTTGGCTTGATGGGGAAATCACCGCCTGCCTCCCTGTTGGGCATCATAAGGTAAATCAATGTTCATCAAGGATAAAGTGAGTTTAAAATGCCAACAAGAAAAAGAGCCTGATACCATAGCCCAGCAAAACCTCCCTGAAGACAGCAGATGATTTTTAAACATGAAGCCAGTCCAGTACATTTTTACCCCAGAACTTGTGGCACCAGGCTCACATTATCTTTTATCTTACACTTCTCCTACACATCCTCCTTTCCCACTAAGAACAGACATTAGAACATTTACATTGACCGTAAATCTGTGCTCATCTCTTTCTTCAAGCCATGTGCTACTGAGGCTCTCAGGGAATTTTTTTAGCTGAGCTTACTTTTAGGGATTTATTTTCTAGACGAACTCATACGTAACTCACCGAGCTCTAACATGGGATTAAGTTTTACATCATTTTGGAGGGTCTACCCCCTCAACGTGCTTGCACTTTTTTTTTTTTTTTGAGCCTGAAATCGTTTAGATTCTGTTTCCCCTTCTTCCCTTTCGGCATTTTTCACGTTTCCTTCAATATATCAGCATTTTTTTCAGTTAAAAATGAGTCAACCAGAAGAAAAACTTGAACAAATTGGTTGGTTCAGCCACTCTCAGAAAAGGGGAATTTTTTTTTTTTCATATGGCTTCACTTAGAAGGAAGAAGAACTTTGCAGCAGCATACTGCGGGGTCTGGAATCGAGCACGAGGAAACCGCGGCCCCGGTCTAGCCGGCTGTTGCTGCACAAAGGCCAATTTACTCTCTTGTTCCCTGGGGAAAAGGTTTATGGGTCATGGGCAGAAGTCAGATTCTGCGATGCTTGCTCAGCTGATACTCATCAGGTATTCCAGTCGGGCTGCGGGCTCCGAGACCGCAGATCTAAGATTAAACAGTTTTGGGTCACAACACTTTGCGTGAACCTTCTTGGGTTTGGATTCCAACGGACCCAAAGATTCAAAGCAAATACCAGATGCAGATTGGAAACATGCAGCACTTACACTCTACAGAAGTTTTCCAAATAAAACAAAAAAAATATATCTAGATTCATTTCAAATTTGGCCCAAATGCCCCAAAAGCTCTCTGAAGTCCTGGGCTATGTCTTATGTTAGTAGAAGAGCCACCCAGAAAGCAACCTCTGGATTGAGCTGAGGAAAGCTCCTTGCAGTCCAATACATGATCCAGTTGCTTTCAAGATACAGAACCACCATAAAATCATTTTCCTTCTTATACCTTCACGCAGCCTGAGCATCCTCCTCGCCATGTGTCGGGGAGCTGCACTCAACCTCAGGGAAGAAAACTCCTGCTCCAGAAACCACACTGGAATATTGCTATTATTATTAGAATAATAAAGGGGCAGCAGTCTAAGGTATGCTTTGGCTAAAGCATCTCAGGGCCTCAGCACTAAAGGTTTGCAGCCTCAAACTCTACCTCCAGCTGAGCTACAATGAGGGGTACCCAGTGGAGGATGGGATGGGGCACACAGCTGGGGGGACAGAGTCTCAAACCATCCTGACAAGATGCAGCAGAACAAATCCGAGTCCCAAATCTAACGCTCAACCAGCACTGATGAAACCTGCACACAAGGTATATCAGCTTGAGATGATGCAATGTTTCAAGACCAGAGACAAATTTAGGGTGTTGAAGTGTTTTTCTGAATTGTAGCCAGCCCAGGCCCCTGTCACCCAGTTGATTGCTTGTTGCAAAAGAAAAAAACCATTAAGCTCATTCAAAGAGTTCAATGATATATACACCCATGCTGAAACCAAAGGGCTGATTATGCTCCATTTAAAACAACTAAGATGGTGCTGCTCGCTCAGTACTCTGGATTTCCCACACACACCCCCTCAAACCATTTAATCATTTTTTTTTTTCCCCTCCACACCCCGAGACAGTTTCTTCAAACAGTCAAGTGCATACAGCTCTTTTGTTTAGTCATCAGGGCACGAAGATAAACCGAATTTGAGATATAAATTAAGAAGTGACTGGAATAAAGCCACAATTGCACTTACAACAAACACAGGATTTTTTTTTTCCCCTCCTGTTATGGCTGGTCTTGCTCTGGCCCTTTCCAGATAATGCGCTGGCACAGCCGCAGCGCCAGGCAGGAGCAGATGTCCGCAGCATACCCCCCTCTATTTTGAAAGGAAGAGGATGCATATTTTGGCAGCTGTGGGGGCTGCGATAGGCAAGGTAGAAAGGTTTTCAAGGCAGATTTCAGTTTCCCACATCTGCACCGAGACAGCTGCTGCGGTACGAGTCCTGGACTGAGACGATAACACAAGTCTCAGAAAATAAGCATCTAGGCACAAATACACACACGTATTTGGTTTTTCATTTAGGAGAACAGTGACCACCTCTGTGCATCGCACCCATGTGCTACCCTATGCTCGAAACACCCAGAAAGGTTAAGGAACCATAAACAAGTCAGTGTCTCTTCATTTCGGAGACCTGCAAGTAAGGCATGGCTCCATCAACATGAATTTGGAAAATGAACATGGGTTCCCTTCCCTGCTATGGATACAAGCTACAAAACCATGTAGTGACAGAGCTGGGGAATAGAAGTGATGCCAAACGTGCACCGGAGTCCTCTGGTAGCATGTGTCTGAAATTCAGCCCATTTATGGTATCTTCAGAACTAGGCAACTTAAAGCATCACAGCAAACAGATACCCTCAGGGGCTGCTTTCTCAGAAATCATCGTAAATTGGGCTTTTTCCTGCTCAAATGCTTTCTAACAGAAAGGTACCTCCAGGAAAAAGCAAAAAAAAAAAATCACCAGCGAACAAGGTAAATCAAGTCGCTAAATTAGCCCCTGGGACACACCAGTGGGTCACAAACACAAGGAGCACACACGCACATTGGGAGCGCCTCCGCAGCGTGAGATCGTTGTGTATTTCCTGCAAAAATGAGATAATTTTCTTTTTTTTTTTCCAAGAACTGCGAGACACTTCTAGAAGGTAAGCAAGATAATGAAGCACTTATTGCTTCCTTTGGTTTTCAGTTACAAGCTCACATTTAAACAAGTTTGACATGTTGAATTACAAAATCTCTCATGAAACATTCGGGTCTGACACAAAGTACTTGGGTTTTGATGAATTGCATTTTTGAAGCATGGAACTATTTAAAGCTAATGCATATTATCTACAATCAAGAATTAGCCATTCCAGAGCCAGGATCCCACAGCAAAAAAAAATTAAAATATCCTTTGTCATTTTTAATATTATTCAATTTGCAAAAAACCGCAAGAGAAGAGAAACCAGCAAGTCAAGGCTTTGGGAGCAGCTGAACAATGTGGTTTCTCATAGATTCAGAAAAGACCCCAGTAACTACAGAGAAGCGTATACATTAGAGACTTTAAGCAAACAATCACATACTTTGTATTTAAATGTTATTCTTGCACGAACACATTTGTGGACATAGTCTACAGTTAATGCCCGTTTTGGCAGGATTTTCCACCCTCTTTGTTTCTCAGCTTCCTAAAAAGGAGAGCGCGAGCTGCCATGTGCAAGCCATATAGCATCCGAGGGCTGGGGCCAAGCCCATCCTAAGAGCAAGCCCACAACCATCATGCTAATATCACCAACAGATTTTGCTTCCACGTTACAAATCAAGTTTAACATAAAAATCAAAGTTTTCCTGTTTTGAAACTCCTCCAAACACTGCACCATTACATGTCACAATTTCAACATCTTTAAAAAAAGCTGTTAAATTCTTCCTCCTGGGGTCTTCAAAAGAAACCTTTTTTCTTCTGTTTAATCCTCTCTCCCCTCCCCAAGTTTTCTGCACGCAGAAGGCATTTCCTCCACCTCTTCAGGAACTACCTTGTTTTCTACACATTGTCCCATAAGCAACATCATCTTTACAAAGACAGAAGATCAGGAACAACATGTCAGACAAACATGAAGTCAGCTTCTGGAGCTGCTTCTATTGCCATCATCTGCATGAACCCTGGACCAAGGCTCCCTGATGCCATATGCTTCAAAAGACAGAGCAAAAGCACATCTTAGCAAAACAAAACCCAAACAAAACCTGCACTAAAAGCCCTTTCCATGTAGGCTATGTATGGGGAGAAAGCGCCACAGCTAGCGATGTTTTCTTCTACACGATGGTACCAGCACGCCACCACCAGCACATCCGCGTCCCAGCAGATGCTTCTGATCAAGAGAAACTGGAGGATACAACATTGAGGATTTAAGTTTTGCCCTGAACTAATTACAGCAGCCATTCGGTGTTTGTGTGCTGCTGGTCAAGTTCAGCATAAATAAACCACCACCACCACCACTGATTTTTGAAATCTGATGGTATTTAGCTTCCAAAAAGCCTCCAGCAAGCCAGTCAGGCAATGAGCTTGAAGTTTAAGTAAAGGCTATACAAACCAAAAAATCAATCCTATCATTTTATCACAACTACAGCAGTGTCACATAAATAAACATCTCTTTAAACTATGGATATTAACAAGGTTGGCTGTTTCAGAGCAATCTTACCCCGTATAAATCATCCTGTGGAACTATTACACTGGCTTTAACAGAGCTAAGTGATGGAAGACGAACGCAGATCATCCTCCTCCCCAACACCCCAAATGAAATGGTGAATTCATACTGCCCTTAACGATCCAAGAAGTTAATCTAAGAAAGCAGACCATCTACCAGCAGCCAGAAAAAAAAAAAAAAAAAAAAAAAAAAAAAAAAAAAAAAAAAA
>WKFP01014840.1:1472329-1497578 GCA_011057875.1 Pterocles orientalis | reverse complement strand
AAAAAAAAAAGAAAGTTCCAGCTTATATATTCACATGGTTCAACTCTGAGCATTCATTACGCTATTACTGTTATAGCAACCAGGAGACTTTTATATGTTTTGCAAAGTGCACGCATACAAGACTCCGGTTCCAAAGAGGCTGCTATTCGATATACATGCACAACAACAAAAATGAGTTTGAATGGGAAACGGATGGGATAAAGAAGAGAATAAACAGCAACAGGGTATGACCATGAATTTCCCATGGTCACTTAACTCCAGCAGCAGTGACTCACTTGGGTTTTATTATACCGTTTTACCATGGAGAAGAATTCACTCCAATCATACAGATGCACCTCTTTTTTTCAGTTCTCAAATCATGAAAAAACACCTTTGAAATTTCAGAGGTATGAGTTTTGCCTGAAAAAGCACAGTTTGATGCTTATGGGAAGAGCAGTTTTCTGCTTTTTATTTTTTTTTTAAAAAAGAAACTACAGCAGGAAATTGCAAGAAACTAAAGTAAACTGGACACTTGACAATCACTAGAAAATATTTACACTAATATAACTATAACTGCCCAAAGCAAACAAACAGTTGCCAATAACACAACTTAAGTTGATGGAATGAGAAATAAACACAAGAATAATGGATGGGTTCAGCCCAAAACCTTCACACACATATATCAAGCAGTCCCTTCTCCTCCAGCACCGCTCCTGCATCACTGACTCTCCGGTCCTGCGCGATGGGCTCCACCGCAGACATGGCCCAGGACGTATGGCAGTGCCTCCACTGAAGCCACTGAAAACCTCAAAGCCTGAAGAATTTTGCTTCTGCTGCTGGTTAGAGCAAGCGGTGGTGCAGCCCAGGAAAGAGAGCAGCAGTTTATGGGGACACTGTAGGAGTTTTGCTCCCCTGAACAACACTATGAAAATCTAAAAGCATTTCTAATTCCACAAAATTCTCAATTTCGAGCAAGCACAAAGCCAGCACCGCTTGGTCATTTCCATGCGGCTGCACCAACAGCACTGGGGAAACTGCACCTTTCGTAAGGCTGAGATCCCCCTGACCTGCAGCATATACGGTCACACAACCACAACTGAGCCAGCCTACACAAAACCCCAGGGATGCATTTATGCCCGACAAACCAACCTGTATCTCTTTTAATGGATGTTTAAGTGGAACCACTGCAACAACCTGAGAAACGCCCGAGAAACACTTTCTTCTTGAAGCGCTGCTGTACCATCAGCAGCAGCTCCTGCCCAGCAGCTAAAGAGGGAATTAACACTCACACTGAGCACAGCACAGACCAGCACCATCTGGTTTTAGCTCTTTTTGACAGTGGGTAAAATCAAAACCTGTAGCTATGCATCCAAAAATCGGGATTGAAGTTTGCATTTGGAGCCCAGGTGATTGCACTCTGGATTTAGGTTTAAACCCCGTTACTGGCACATATGGCAGCATGGCAAGAGGGACACAAGCACCGAGCCACCACCCTGGATCCATCCCACATCCCATCACCAAACATCCCAGCACAGTCCATCTGGCAAACTGGAGAAACCCAACCACAAGGCCAAGGCCAGCTTTGTTTTGCTTGTGGTAGCTTCATACTATGAACTGTTCTTTTTTTTTTTTAAATTTAATTTCAGTCTATTGTCTTGTTCTGGAAGCCGGGCAGAAGCAGCGACATCTCAGATACACACTTTGCAAGACAGAGGCATTGCCACCTTGTTCGGTGACAAAGCAGAGCCCTTCCAGCAAGTCACTCGGACGCTATCGCCACGTGCACAGAGCAAGAGCCAGCAGAAGAAATTAATCCAGGACATAAGGAACAAAGGCTATTGGGACTGCCAAGAGAAATATTAACTTTGCTCCAATGGAAGCCTGTTTGACATTGCTTTAACCATATTAATTTGCATACAATGCACACATTGCACAAAACCAGGCACACTAACGACAAAGTGGATAATTTCCGAAAGCGAATAGCATCGAGGCACAAAAGTCAGTTTTTCATCGTGGGACTTCAGGCATTTGAGTCCCCCAAAAGGAAACCAAACAGGATCAGACAAGCCCGGAGTGGTTCTGCCTTCCCACCTAACCCCGGACAGAAACTCCTGCTGAGCACAGAGAACAGCTTTGCCATCTCTCCCTGCTCCACAGGCTCCAAGCTCCTCAAAACACCACAGTCCATTTGGAAATGCCTAGGATGAAAGACGCTTGACGTATTTTCATTCGCACCCTCATTTACAGCAGCCCCAGCCTCTCCACCGTGCCGCACTAATCCCTGGCTCAGCCATCCCCAACCTCCGCCTTTGCCGATTACCCCAACCCCGACCCACGCAGCAGCGAGATCTAATCCTCCCCTGAAACCTTTCCAAGACAGATTTGAGCTGCCAAGAAACAGTCCGCATTCCTCAATTTCTGTCACCCTTGCTATATCTTTTGTTGGGTGAATTATATTAATAGAAACATGCAAGTATTATAAAGTGAGTGTGCGTACATCCCCACCTCTAGAGAGAAACCTGCTTGGCTCTACAGCCATCGGCCCGGGGAGCCCCTGTTCTCTCCATACAGCCGAGATTTGCAGATTATCCCAACTAAACCGGACTGGAAGAACAGACCATCCCAAAGCAGTCTCCCTGCATAAAAGGAAAAACTGGTTTCTAGACACTGTCCACCACTTCCATACAGGTCACTCAAAGTTTGCTCTATGTTTTTCTAGAAGGGAGGGAAGCTGTTTGTCAGCCCAGTTGGACTTGAGACACACTGACTGTCAAAGTTCATGCCCAGAAAAAACTCCTTGGTAGCTCAAGGCTGACTGGGTCCTCATTTTGACCAAACAGTGGCAGTGCTCCTCTATCCCTCCTTCTTCAACCTCCTTGGACAAAGATGCTGAAGGAAAAAGCCCGACTCCTTTCACCGAGAGATGCACAGAACCCCCTTGTGCCTGCTAACAAGGATGGCTTCCAAGAAAAAGTCACGTACAAACAACATCTGCAAAACTACTATAAGGCTTAGACTTGCACAGCATCCTAAACAGCTGTCTGCAGCAGAATAAACAAATATTTTTCTTGTTTTATGTCTAGCAACACATTTTATCCAAGAGATCTACAGTGGGGCCTCATGGGAGGGAGGAGTGGTGGTGGGAGAGATGGGGAGAGAGCTGGGACCACATCCTACTGAAAAAAGCAGGGACCCCTCTGTGCCCCAAGTTGTGCATTTAAGCCTAAATGAAAGTTAGCTTTTAAAGGTGGGGAAAGCTAGTTATTAATTTTCTGAGAGAAGACTGGTGATCATCACAGATTTGAAGGCATCACTGAGTACTGGGGCTGCCGAGTGAAGAAAGATGTCCTCTGCAAATACCGAACTTAAAATTTCATTCCCTCCAAAAGCAAATAACTATTTTTTTCCTCAAATATCCAGACCCTCCCAATAAAGATCCCAACATCACTACCTGGAGGGAGCACAGGTTGCTGCAGCTGCGGGGTGCTCAGCACAACAGGAATTTCTACACGCCTCCGACAAGGGGTTCACACCAAACGAACTGGCAGCATCTCCACTCACCATTAACATGAAATGCGCTCCTTCCCTTCTTTTGCCACACGCAACCTCTCCCACAAAGTTTGAAATTGTTTTTTAATCTAGTTATTAAATGAAGTGTCTTTTTTTTTATCTTAGGAAAGAAGTTTTATTTGTTTGTTTGTTTATGATTGCTTTTAGAGCCAATGTAAGAGGTCAAATAAATTCCAGATGACATCCAGACTGTTTTGTATTTGATTTTTTTGTAGTCTTTTCTTTTGAAATTAATTGGAAGGAACACAGTATCACGAGAAAACATAAAGAAAACATAATCCCTGAAATATGTGGCATTAGTTTCAGCTTCCACTTGCAGCAGCAGCACTGTCGTGGCAGGATCATTGCTGCAAGATCCCAACTCCTGTTGTTCAGCTGAGCGACCATCTTAAGTATGAAATTGAATATTGGTTTTATCTTTATTTTTCAACATGCCTAAATAATACTCACTGGTTCTTACAGTGTCATGGACCGGGAATCAGATGGTAGCAGGAACTGTAAGTGTCATCTCTGAAGGTATTTCCAGTTTAGCAGCTGTGGACACCAGATTGAGAACTCAAACACGAACAAGCTACAACACGCAAATGGCCATCACAAAGACCACACGTTTATATTGCCCTTAATGCTCACAATTCCTGATTCTTGAACTCCAAGTCAGTCAATGGAAGCGTTGCATATGTTTAAATGAAGGCTAGATTTCCCAACATTAACCTAATTAACCAATGCAACTGCTCAGAAGAGGCAATATATTGCACCTCCAAACCAGCCAAGTTTCAGTCCAAGACTTGTTATCCTCAACCTAAACCATTTGGCACTACAGGAACATGGAGGGAAATGCTGTCCTCCCCAGATCTCCTTGACTAGGAAGGTTTTCGCTCGGTGGCCAGCTGGCCTTTAAGATTGCACCACGCATTTTAATACAACCAGGCTGAAGCTGAGGGCCAAACGCCAGAGGCTTGGAAATAAAATATTAATTAAAAATAAAAATTTTTTTTGCCTACTCTGTTTCTCTGTCTGAAGAGACTACAAAGGTTTTTCCTTGCTCAGAACTGCTGGTTTCCCAGCATTTGCAAATTTTGGCCTCAGCTGTAGCTACTTCAAAGGCAATAGATATGGCTCAGAGAGAAAACAAAATTGGAAAGGAAAAAGGACGCTGGCATTTCAGCAAAACACTGGTCACTTGGTGGGGTCTCCTTCGGATCTTTGAATTAATTTCAGATTGCTTGAAATTTATCTCCTTCCATCTTTTTGATGCATCCCATTATCTGCTGTGAATCTTGCCACATGATAGCTCTGTCTCCAAACCCTTCAAAATTAAATTCAAAAAACCAAATCAAACTGCCTTTTCCTAGTCACATAAATTATAGGCCAAACAACTTTTTTTACAAACTTCCATTTTAAGCTAAGAGTCATCATAAAATTAACACTAGCTCAAGTTGCGTATCAGAGACCCAAGGTGAACCCCTTCCAGTGCAAGGACACGGGTAGATACTGGGAACACCACAATGAGAGTCCCAGCAAGGTTTGGCAGAGCAGCACCTCCCAACCCGCTGGGCTGCGTGCAAGGCTCGGTTTCACCTTCAGTGTGCAAGTGGGGGGTTCTACCCAAACCGGGCTGGGGCACGGACCTGGCTTTGTGCCAGTCTTACTGCACTATTTAAGGGAAATTAGACCTGCATTTCCTTTCCAGTTCCTATTTGCTTTTGCACGTCTTCAGAGTGAAAATTGCAACAGCACAGTGCAATCAACACGAGCTTTAGATTAGTCTTATTGTAAAGCATCCGTGTGAACACACAGGTAAAACACACATTTTGGCTAACGGCTCCTTTGCAATTTCTCTCTTGACCTGGCTGAAGTTTCAATCTGATTATATCCACGTCCATATCTTAAACCAGGGACATAACCAAGGAGCTAAGCTGGTACCCTCCAAGTTTTTTATGTCTTTAATAGCCTAAGCTATTAAAACCAACACTAAGATTTAAGATGAGTCTTCAGACCATCCCAGTCACGTATTTAGTGTTTACTCATGAGACAAGTGTCAGCAACCTCAGAGACTCCATCCTGGGTTGTTCCAATACCACAGCCAAACCCTCTCCCCTGGGCTTTGGGGGTTCTGGTTCCACCCAGCTGGGTGGGAGAAGAGATGATGCCCTGGGGGACGTGGTCCATGAAAGGGAGGGGAGGATTACTGAGAGTTACCATGAACATAATTTGAGGACGTAGCTCCTACAGAAAGTTTGCCAAATTCCTCCACAATTGCACGCAGCAGGTAGGAAAGCTGATGGAGTCAAATATCTGCAAAGATTAATTTCCTGCTCCGTGGCAGAGACGGCGCTGACTGGCCAGGTTTAGTGAAACAATGAGCACGTCAGCTAGATCATAAATTGGTTTAAATGCTAGAAAAATTATCTGTTGGCTGGCAGGGTTTAATGTACAACGAGCTGTCGGGTGTGGACACAAATTAATCATGCTTGAAAATTGATAGAGAGCTCAAACTTCGTGGCATGTCTGCATACGCGCAGCCATAAGGAAAAACTGAGATTTCATCAAACTGGATGGATAGCCTGGAGCACAAGGCATCATTCTTGAACATTTCCCTGCTGAGCATTTTAAATAGGTAAATGGTATTTTCACTGCCGTTATGATGAAAGCCATTAACCTCAGTTTGCAGTTCCTACAGAGAAGACTGATGGCAGGGAATCAAGAAGCCATTGCACATCAGTTCAAATGAGACAAGATGAGGTGTCAGAGCCTGAATTGCAGCATCCTTCTTGATTTATATTTTATGCCCGTTAAACCAGGGATAACCAGTCAATGCCCCATTTGACTTCAGGAAGTACCATTTCAACTCCTTTCATGTGTTGTGACACCTTCCAGTGCTATACAGTCACAGCCCTGATTCTTGCCTCAGAGTTACCTCGGATAATTCATAAGTCCCATATTACTGCATGATTTGATTGCATTTTTAATCTGCCTCTGCACATATTGTGGATGGAGACGTTAAGTTTTGTTTAATCACTGCTACTATAGAGCTTATCTTATTGTTAGCCATTTGTATTCGACTACAGTAAAAAGCATTAACTGTGCCAAATGAATATTTTACTGAAAAAAAGAAACATTTATAAATAACTTAACAGTCTCAAATTTCAACAAAGGTTAAATCCAGCATTTAATATTGAATTCTTGGAATTTCCATAGAGCTTTTCATGGGAAGAGATCAAAGAACTTTTATACAATACTGTTATTCATATTTTACAAACAGAGAACACAACTCAACATGTAAGATGTTTACCCAATAATAGGAGTTATGGGCAGGAATAATGTCAAATTTTCTGGTTTCTAGTTCAAAAGGCAACACTCAGCCTGGGTACCAGCTGGAGCGCTTATACTGCTGTGTTCCCCCACGTACATGCTCTATTGCTGGCTTACTTTAAGAATCACTTAATAATCCCTACCAACTAAATTCTAAGCTTGAAACAAGCAAATTACTCCTTTGGGTTCAACGGGACAACCATTGCCTTGTCCAATGTATCAAGGCCCAGACACTAGACAGAAAGTAGGGGTGTTTTCCAGAGAATATTTTGACTTAAAAAGTAAACAGCCAAGAATTCAACACAACCATTTACATCTTCCAGTTGAAAAGTTGAAAATGTTCTGAATTCTGTAAAAATTGTTTTCCCTCTTTTCTTTCAAAAAAGAAAGTGTCTGAGACAGAAAACATTTTTATACGCACATCCTGCTCTATTAACTTCACTATGTGGATGTGAAAGATCCCAGCAAATAACAATATTCCAGGTGTCCCAAAGAGATACGAGATACAAACGCCCATGGTTTAACATTCTACCCCCAGAGATCCAGCCAGGTCCTCATGCTTGGCCACCCATCGTGTTGGATGGGACAGGTCCCTTTTCCCGTCATCACAGTTCTTCCCTCCTCTGACAAATCTAAGTTACTTTATCAAAACATTTCCCAGGTCCATTAAAACATCCCTAGAAAAAACAGTCTTCAGAGAGAAAACTAAACTTTCTGTATCCTATCTCAGAGTACTGATTATGAAGGAAATCTACCCTTTTCAACCAAAAATCAGAGCAGCACATGGGCTGTTTAGAGCCCTTTCATAAAATGACCACATTGAATTGATTTCTAGCATTAAAGCTCCAAACGCTCAAGCAGCAACGTGCTTCCACATTTTTTCCCCCCCGGTAACGAAGATGGACGGTGACAAACATCCATTCTGCATAAGGGTGCACATCAAAAAAAAAAAAAGAATTTATCTGGAGTTAATCGAAACTTGTCTTCATACCAACATGAAGCGATGCCTTGAGAACAGGACTCTTTACCGTGAACATTTTTCTTTTTACCTTCAACTGATTATGGTTTCCTTGCTTTTTAAACACTAGCTTCAAGCCATATGTGTCTCCACATCAGCTTATCTCCTGCTTTCAACTTCTATCAGCCCCTGTTTTTACTCAAACAGGAAAGAATACAGAATGTTCTAGTTAAAGTCTATTTTTGACTATAATAAAACCACGCAAGCCCATTTCCATTTTCTGGTGTCTCCAACAAACAGATGATCTGTGTTCATTAGAACGACAGTTTCTTGGCAATCAAATGATTTTTCATTGAGTCTATAGGAACTTATTTCATCAATCCTTTGGCTCGCCTATGGAACGCTGCGCTTAGCACCAAACAAAAGGACCTGCGTTCTGCCATCCTCACAGGTCCACACCTTGGGCACCTTATTTTTTCATGTGTTATTGGGGACGGTGGGGTGACGGAAAAAGTCAAGCAAGGGAAGATCTAAAAGTCAGCCTAAGCAGGTCTTCAGCCTCACCCTCCCCTGTGCTTTCCTAACTATTGACCTGGTGAGGGTTGGGGTTCCCCTCTCCGCCCTGGTATTTGTAAGTTCCAGCCCTTTCTTTAATCGTCCCTCTTAGAATCTCTTTCAGAAAATGAAGCTCTAATCTCTTACTAATGATAAGGAAAATTTTCTGGAGCCGTCTCAGACAATTTAGCCCATGAGCTACTCTCTGTAATTGTACAACCGCACATTTGATGCTGCTGTGCAGCCCTGCCCATGCTTCGGGCTTATCTTGGTGCAGTTTGGGAAGGACTCGGTGCAAAGCCTGGGGCAATGCCGAGCAGATGGCAGCTGTGACTTACAGCGTGGCTGGTTCCTCGGCGGCATGGAACTTCTCTTGAGCCGAGTACAAAACGGGGTCTAGCTCTTGGAGGCATGAAAGCAGTGCAAATGACAACTGCTTAATATTAAATAGCAATAAAAATGCTCATATTAACAATACTAAGAAATATTAACATGTACATGTGTTCACCACACAACCAAGCCTTGTGAAAGGGAGCGCTCCCCTCCCAGCTCCCGGCTGGGCAGGAGCCCAGGCACCAACGGGCTCCTGGCTGGGCACCGAGGCAGCTCAGAGCCTCACACCCCCTGGAACCCTCGCTGGAGACTTCACACTCGGCAGGATTTTGTAAACAGTGCCCCTCTACTGCTCCTGAGGGTTTAGACTTAAATAACTTCTACTTAAATACTCTTGATCCCTCCATCCTGCTGAAGCACACTCCGTCCTTGCCTTCCCACCCCAGCCAGCAGCACAGCTCTGCCCCCCGGCAAAACCCACCAGCCCAGCCCACCCTGCTCGCCCCGCTGGGGAGCAGCGCGGTGGTCACCTCTGTATTATTGTTTTGAGCTAATTAATTCATTTCCAGCCACAAAGAGTACACAATAAGTGCATTTTATTTCTGGTTTCTTTTGGCATCCTCAAAGAACCACGAAGACGATATTTACCAGCCCTGAGAAGGGACCTGGAGAGCACAGGTCCAGGCTCCAGCCTTGGTGACTCTCTGAAGCTCTTTTGCTCTGGCTCAGCCCCATTACTCCTTACTACTAAGTATTAAACCAGTAGGATATGTTGCCTTTGAAAACATGTTTAAGTAGAACATCCAACTTCAGCACAGGATCTAAATAACTTACCAACCCAACCTCCAGAGCACAAGCTCTTCTTATACACATGGAAACTCCTCCTTTCAGAAGGAAGGACAAAAAAAAAAGGAAAAAAAGAATAAACCACTGAAAACTGATCTTGCTTTCACATCACAGTGCTCATTCCCATCTGAACAAGGAACACTGCACACCAAAAAACCTGGTCTTAATGTCAACTGTCACCACTCTGACACACCATGCCAGGAATGAACTAATCCAACACAGAAGGACAACAACAAAACAAGGACCTGTCACACATTTGCTCAACAGAACATATGCCAGGAGCGACTTCAAAGCAAAACCCTCCTTGCACGACACAGGCAAAGCCCAACCAATGTTGTAATGACTCAGAAAATCCCAAGTGACACCATCTGAGAGCTCTAAGGCTTCCCAGGCTGGGAGCAGAGAGGTTGGGACGTGGTGCCAGGCACGCATCCTGGGGGATAGGCATGCCAAGGCTGGCAGCACCAGGGCTGACAATGAAAATAAAAGAGAGGATTTTGTGCGTACCCTCACCATCAATATGGAGCAGAGAAGCGCAACGCTTTTTTTTCATCACCTGGGATGAATTCACCTCTAATTTATAAGTTCATAAGCTAGGAGATCTCTGGGAAAAACTAGTCTTAAACAGATTTTTGTAGTATGGATACAATACCTGCTGCTCCTCACTAGAGCATTTATCAGCACAGAACCAGGCAGCAGAAGTATCTTAAGATTTCTTGAAAGCAAGCCTTTATATTCACAAGTAACATCTCACACTGAGCAAGATATAAAACTGGGCTTTGCAAAGGTCATCTGCTGAGAGACTTGTCCTGTCCTGTCCCACACCACTAGGCACAGGCAATGAATCCTTTTCAGATGAGGTCTGAGCACATCAGTTCTAGTCCCACGGCCATAAGACAACAGAAAGGAGATTCAATTTTCTTCCCTCAAGCTGGGAGGGAAACATCCCTTTCAAAATGTTATTGAAATAATAAAACATTTCAATAACCATACAGCTGGGGAGCAGCAGTGCTAGGAGTACACACCGCGTTAAAGACCCTGGTAGAATTTTACGAGTCTGCTAAAAAACAGAACCCCAAATCCTCTGCAATTCCAAACCGTGCAGACACGCACGGAAAGCCCTCCCAGCAACAGCTGGCTTAAAAAAAAAGGAAAAAAAAAAAAATCATACTGGTGGAAAACCTCCAGTCAATACCACCAGCACAGCTGAACACCCCTTTACAACGATGTGCAATCGACGTATGGCAACTGGCATCAGCAGACAGGGATGTCCATAGCCACCTTCAACACAAGAAAGAGGCACAAAATTGCAAAAAAGTCTCTCCATTCCAGGTGTACAGGAATGGCTTGATTTTTTTTTTTTTGGTGGGTGCATCCTAAGAGCAACATCTCCAGCTCAGAGCACTGGGACACCTGGTGCCGCAGGAACCCAGAACGAAGACACGCTCTTTGCTCCAAAAGCCTTAGAGAGCCTCATTCCACATGTGACCTGTGCAAAAAGAGAGGAGCAGCCCTTCCTCCTCTCTTCTAAAGACATGCAAAACCAAATTCTCCTTAGAACCAAGCAAGAGTGGATTATTTATGCAGGAAACCGCCAGTGCCTTGGGACTCCTGTTGTGGGGAAGAGCTTTTCCAGCAGCCTCACTTGGCCACGATTTCTGAGGCAGTTCCTGCAGCAGGTCCTGACATCTGCTGTGCCTCCCCCGCAGAGCCTGCCCAGGACGCCAGGAGCTGCAGATGCCACCGCATTCCTCTACCAACTCGAAGATTTTAAACAAAGAGAAAGGGTGGTCTCACCCTCGGGATTAACCGCTCCAGGGAGGTCTCCTCTTCCCTGGCGTCAGAGGCGAGTGAATGCGGGGTAGGTAACATTAAGTTAATTGCTGTGATTTCTGAAATCTTTACAGCCAAGAATTTGCAAAATAAGAACTGAATCATCCCGAGGTGGAGCAGGAGCAGAGAGAGCATTTCACTGGAGAGCACACAGAAATGGAGTAGAGCAAAGAGAGGCTAGGGGCCAGGACCAGGAGCTGATGGAGCTGTTCTCATCACTTCCAGCCTGGAGTCAAGAATTCTGCTTTTTACATAGAGATACCCCAACAGAGGATGGGGAGGTGTGGGAGCAGGATCTGGAAATCTTTGTAGTACCTCACGTACTTCAGAAAAGCAACAGGAGCCTGTGTCTCCAGTTGCACTACAAGTGTGTCCTTCAGCGGTGGTTTCGTAGAGAAAGGTCTGGTACCTCCTCCACCATCTCTTGTAAGCATCCAGCACAGCTGAGGTGCCGGCAGGAGTGCTGCAGAGACCTGGCCTGCTGGGAAGGAAATGAAAGAAAACCAGAAAAAACAGATTGTGCTTTTATTTAAAAAAAATAAAGGTTACATGTACAAACACATGCACATATTTTATTTCAAGAAGTTACGCACTTCACTCCAGTCAGAGTTACAACAGTTTTATCCCCAGGATTAAGATTTCCATTAAACCAGGTTCTCAGCCTATTAGTCACGCAGTAGTTACTACACGGGCACAAGGCTGCCTAGGTGATGAGCAGAGCCTCACCGCGTACTAAAACTCTCCGTGCTTTGGGTCGTGCAGATCCATTGCACTGACACTTGCACACAGGAGTGATGCCCACACACCCACATACATACAGCTTTACCCATCACACCTAGAAAATAAAAAAAAGTTATAGCCTAAGCAAATAGGCCAGTTCCTGCCTTCTCCTGTAGCCATCCGTGCCGTAACACCCCATGAGCAGTAAACGAGCCCCAGCATCTCCTTCAGGCAGAGCAGCAAAGCCCAGGCTGATGGCAGACTGGAGGCACAGACCAGGAGCAGGACCACAGCACGCTCCTGGACCTGGAGTCCAACCTCCAAGAAACCCCCAGGGACTCGGATTCCCAGTCTGGAGCCACGTGTAGGATGACCACGGCTCTAATAATTGAGAACTTTCAATAAGATCTCCAGCCACCGCTTCCAAAATGAAACCGAATCACAGCAAATTCATTTCCTGGCACAATTTTGTGGGAAAATAATAGCATTTCCTTTCCAGCTTTATTGAAAAGTAAGTTCAAATTCAATAGCAACAAATAAACTAAAAACATTCATGGCTCTGGAAGAACCTGCATCTCCTCTGCCTTTATTAACCTTGAAGCTGTTTGTCTGCTTTGGCAGCGATATCTATTTAAATAAAAACAAAAATACAAAAAGAAGAAGAAACCCAAATGAAACTCCGTGACTTATGGTCCCAATAAAGGCTCCAGTTAAAATCTGCAAAACCTTTGCAGAAACATGAAAAAAAAAACAAAACAGGCAAGACAATGAAGTGGGAAAACTTTTCTAATGTCCCATTTTCCTCTTAGCTAAGCAAACATTTCTACTGGAAGAATTTACTGAAATGTTCGATGTTCTCTTGCAAAATAAATGCAAGCTACACAAAAGTCCCTATTTTTCAAGGGTCCGTGTGTCTCCTCCATTCAGCAGTCGGGTATTGGAAACCTGAACAAATCACTTTGCAAACTGAAAAACCTGGGACAGAAGCTTTTACTGCTCATGTCTCATGGAAAGCGGAGAAGAGAACAGCAAACTAGATACTTTCTGCTAATTTTGTGGCAGATTTCCTCATCTTGGCGAAGAAATAGTTAATATCCCCACAATCCAGACCTCTTTGGTGCAGATCACATTCTGTATTATACAAAAAGAAACTTAAAAAGCCTCTCTGAAGCTGCAGAAAGACTCCTTATTTTGTTTCAGCTTCTCAGAATACCAGCACACTCCCCAGATTCCAGTATCTGCAGCACTTTAGAAAACACTTAAAAGATGTGGAAAATCTAGAGATTAATCTCATTAGGAAATTTTATATCCCATTTACAAGCTGATTTCTCTTTCCTGAAATTCCTTCAGGTTCCTGTTCCGTCTCCATTATTAAAACCCCACTAATGATCCACAGTTTATGTGAAATTATTGTTCCAGGTGCTTTTCTTCACAATCCACTAGAAAACAGTAAATGCAATTTTAGAGCTAGTTCTTTAAAAAGTCAACATCATTTTCTTTTTCACCCCAATCTTCTCCTATTTTGCATGTCAATCATCTGTGTCTAATTCTTTTCAGCTGGAATATAAAAACTTAATCTATTTTAGTGTAATGACTGTAAGCAAACAGCGCACGGTTCTGTTTCCTATTAGCTGACATTACAATTTATAATGGAGAGACAGAGTTCACCCCCCTACGCACACATACGAACGAGTGCACGGGTTGAAGGAGATGCCACTTTTACAGTGTGCAGGACGAATGATGCACAGCAACAGGCTCTTTAGGCACCCAAAGGTGTCTCTGCTTTAATCCAAAACCTCTAGAAACCCAAGGGACACCCATTTCCACCCCAAGCGGCTCACCCCTCCTGCTCTTGGGGCCGAGGCTACGGGTGCAGACAGGCACAGCCCCCCAACATTGCACCATGTTTTGCTGCCCGTGTGGTTCCACCACGCACCTTCCCAATGCCACCAACCCGCCCAGCATGAAACTACCCCATGCTGCTCACCCCAGCGTACGTGTCCCACTGCAGCACCACCGCAGGCACCGACTCCTCATAGCAGGAACACACATTTTTCATTACTGGTATCTAAGCAGACTTCAAGGTAAACGGCCAAAGACATCCCTCCTCTAATCCAGCAAGTGCTCCTGCAGAGCCAGCCTTGACCGTCGCTGCTATCCTTCAAAGGTCTGCTTGCTTTGCAGTCAAGACTTTGATAACCGGCTTCAAAGAATTTAGAGCCTGGACCACCAACAAGCTTCTGTGGCCACATTATCCAAAACTCTACAAAAAAACCCCAACAACAAAAAAACCCTCCACACCCAAAAAACCCCCCAAACCCAAACCAAATCAAAAACAAACAGACAAAACAAACAAACCACAACACCAAAACACACAAACTGCCATTTCTGACTCTTGGGACACGTCCCAGGAGTATTTTCACTGCCCATGAACTTGGCCGATCCTGAAGCTCATGAGCTATTCCGAGAGGGTTGCAGAAGTCATCAGTGAAGTAAAAGCTCAGTGTCACAAAAGGACCAGAATAGCTTGCTGGTTTTACTAACAATATGGAAAGACTTCACAATTTTTTTTTTTTCTTTTAAACTCCTTTATTCACCACTGGCTACCTTCAGGTGAAGGTATTTCTAGACTTTTTTTCCCCCTCCCACTTCAGAAGACATTGTTTCTGATTTCCTGCATCAGCCTTCATGCCAGCAACTTTGGAATTATAAGAAACAGACCCTACAGATATATATATAGCATCCGGGGAGCAACATCTTGGACAAAGTCTTTTAAATAACAGTAACATGTATAGTCTTTGAAGATATTTAGGCACTAACAGCCATCCAGCTGCCAAGAAACAAAATAATTCTTATCTGGAAAAGATGATCCTTTGCATTGGACTTGCCCAGGAAACTATTCTTGTGGTATTCAACTCACTTTGCAGAACCTCCCCCATAAAAGCAGAGAAAAAGAGGAAAACTCAAAGTTTTCCACGTTGGTGGGTTTTTTTTGTTTTTAAAAGAACAGAAAACAAAACCACTTCAATAGGCACTTATCACAAGAAAAATTCCCATTCCAGTAACACCGCACAAAGTTGCAGCTCTTCATCTCCGCAGGTTTCTCCACCGCGTGAACTCACATCTGTGCGGGGGGTGAGGCAGTGGCCCAGGGTGCCCAGAGAAGCTGTGGATGCCCCATCCCTGGAGGGGTTCAAGGCCAGGCTGGATGAGGCTTTGGGCAACCTGGGCTAGTGGGAGGTGTCCCTGCCCATGGCAGGGGGGTTGAACTCGATGACATTTAAAGTCCCTCCCAACCCAAACCATTCTGTGATTGACTCCCTCCTCTGCTGCAGACAGCAATACCACAGTGCTGTCTAAAAGGCTGCTACCAAAACTGCAAACAAGTTATCTCAAGCAATACAACTTGACATAGAGAAAAAAAGTTCCATTAACAGCAAGGCTGGGGGGCAAAGCTTCCAATTCTGAAACCAGCTGGACATTCACACCAGGGCAGCTGATTGGGAAGGGAACCTAAGGGGCATAAGGAGCACTTTAATTGGTATCTGATAAAAAAAATTGCAAGGAACCCCTGCCTTCACCGTTTTTAGATAACACCAGCCCCAAGATACACACCACCTCTGAAAGCCTACCCTGAACCTGCACACGCTTGGCACAAGCTCGAAATCAGTGACAAGAGCTGCCCCGGCTGCTTCTGTCCCCTCGCAGCCAGAAGGAGCCACTACAGCCAAGGAGTCACCTGGAAGGAGCGGAGCTGCCGGCCGGGCTGTGATCCCACTCTGCCACCACGCCGCGTGACTAATGCGCCAGCCTCAGCCGATCGCTTTCAAAGCAAATTTGTGATTTTTTTTTTTTTTTATTGGAACATTCCAGCGGGGAAGGAAGCTGCTGCGAGAGCCGGGGCTGGCTCGCCGCCAGCCACATCAGCTGTAATCAGATTATACAGTAGTGGCTTCAGAAAGCAGAAGCATGTTTATTATCAAGCCACTAACCAGACTGACATTAATTTGGTCGAAGCTAAGCTAAAACAGTCTTTCAGAATCATTTTCTGATTCAGATCACATTTACTTAGTCGATGTAAGTATTTTTTGCAAATTATGCTTAGGGAATGATGGTGATTACAGCCTATTTTTCATTTGCCATTATACAAGTCAGTGCCTTCCTGAAAAAGTTTCCACCTAATTCAATTCTACTCTATTAAATTACTACTTAAAAAAAAAATAATTCAGAGGGAATCCTGTCCCTCAATGGGGGACACAGCACACAGAGTGACAATTTAAATACAGGCTTGACATCTCCAAACCAGAGGGGATTTTGCTTTTTGTCAAGTGTTAACATGTCCAGTCCTTAAGTGCAGGCAGAACCTGAACAATACGTGAATATTTTTGGCTACAATCTCCTTAGGCTCCACCTGAGGAAAAGTTTCTAAGACACCTAATGATCACTAAAAGAAATTAAAAAAAGAGGCAAATGTAGCAATGCAAAAGCAGCACCCAGACCACTATTGATGAAAGAGTCTCAGCCCAATCCCAAATAACACCTTCTGTTTGGCTGATGTACCACCCACAGCGGGTTGTGCCACGCAGGCAGACATCCGCAGGGTAACCCTGATCCTGCAAACCCACGGGCACGAGGAGCTTGACACGGGCCAGGTTACTCGGCTCCTTCGCAATAAGAAGCACAAACACAGCCTGAGCCACCTCCAGAGCGGTGTGTCCAGCACACAGGTCCTGTCTTTGGACACAAGCCTAGAGGTTTATTTCCCTCCTGTCTTCATTGTGGATATGAAAAGCTAGTGGAAAGGAAGGAAAAAGGAGAATTTAAAATACAGGGAGTCCAAACCCTTCATTAGCACACCTCTGAGTGATGCTGCTGGGTACAAGTTGCCCCATTCCAGCTCTGCTCATCTCCAGCAAGCCGAAACCATGCCACAGGGTTCGATCCTGTTTCCCCTCCATGGTAACTTGATTTTTTTTCAAGTTTTTTTAGCAGCTATCTTGAGTAGAATAATTAATGTTCATGCAATACATGGGATGACACATCTCCCACAAGCAGCAGATAGGAAAACCCCAGGTGTAGCTGGGAATAGCTGTGCTAAATTCCAGCCAGAGGAGTTTCCTTCAGCCCATTAAAAGTCCCCTGTGACCTCAGCTGGACACCGCTTACGCATTTATTTTCTAAGTCAACACAGACATAAGAAGCCCCAAGGTGCATTTCAGTAGCAAGCCAACAACTGCCACACTGCTCATCCGCAGCCTGCGAAGGGCGTTAGGATGGAGAGCAGTGCTACAGGGGGCAAGTTACCAGCTATAATGTTTCCAGGCTTTCCTGACTCCACAGATCCCCTTTCTCAAGTTCATACGTGGACTAAAGGTTCAAAAAAGCACATGTTGAACATGTATGACCAGCGTGGGACTCTCACTTTCCCCTCGCACCCAGGTGGTTTCTGAGCAGCAGCTGCCCAGTTTGTCCCCAGATACCCTGAGCCCTGTGCACACAGATTCTGCTTTTAAGATTTGACACCTGCATCAAGGGGATGGTGTTTGCAGGGAGACATGAATATAATGCTTTTGCGCACCTTTGACAAAAATTTCTATGTTTAATTTCAGAAAGTTAGCCTATGTATCAGAGAGACTATACATTCTTTAGGGTACTGCATCTGAAGCAGCTGTCTGGATATGGATTTATCCATTTAGGATACAGTAATACAAAAACACTGTTATAAGGCTATCGGTGTCCGGCTCCTGCAAGCCTTGCAATTCCCAGTTTTATAGAAATTGAGAGTAAACCACATAGTCCATAGGGTTCATCATTAACACAGCTCTGATGGCATCCCTGGACAGAAACTAGAATATTGCAACAGAAAACTACAAGCCACAAGAAAAAAAAAAAAAAGCAGCTCATTAGCATGTATCGGGTGTCAATTAAGGAAAAATCTGAGCTGGAGCTTATACCAATAATGAGAACAGAGCTCTCCAGAGCAATCCCTCATGAGCATCAGTCACAGGCTATGGCTACAGCAGTAACCCAAGGCTGCCTGGATGATCTGTTCTGGAGGAGCAGCTCCATTTCTAGAGCACACTTTTAGGCAGACACTTCTCTCTGTGCCCATTAAGATGGTAACTGACGCTCTGTAAGTATTTACTGACTAGAGTTTATTACAAGCTTAAAAAAAAACCCTACTGGATTTTTCAACCTGCAGAACTAAAGCCCTTGTGAAAACAAGAACGCAAATTCTTTCTGCTTATCTTGGTTTTGCGAAAGCAACACTGATTTCCTGCAAATTTTTCCAGCAGATTGAAAAATAGATAACAATTGGCTAATAACAAATTAGAGACCAAAACAAAACCCCAGGTCCAGACAACTCCATCTGCAAGATCTACAGTGAAATTCCCGCGTTCATTACTGAAAACGGGAACGATACAGCCAGAGATTTGGGCAGTCAGGTGCTGGGCTTGCCCGCTCCGTCCTTGTCACTGTGCGTGACATCTGGCCATCTGGCAAGGAAATACCAGGGATCATTGAGTTTGAATGCCGACCGACGGGACGGCAAGGGCTCGACATGCTGCTGCAAAGGAGAGCAAAGGTTCCCCCCGCAGAGCCTGATGCCAGGAAACTTCAAACTGCAAAGAGGCTTTTCCGAAGGAGAAGTGAATAATCTGTGATCGCAAAGGGGGCTGGGGGCAGGGGAAGAATAACAAATCAGGAGGGAAAAATGTACTGAGATATTTACACAGCTGTTTTTGCAGGACAGTGGTTTTAAGATCAGCTGTTTTGCAGTCACACAGTTCAAAAAAAATAGCCCTAATCCATAAGCATCATTTCCACTGCTGTGACAGAAATCAGCTCGATAAAACCACTGCATGGGCTGTACGTGACCTTCCTTTGCTGGTCCCACCAGGTGCATCTGCAGAAGGACACAACACTATTGTCAATCTCATGTCTGCAGATGCTTTCTGGAAAGAACATGCTTACAAGTTGCCTCAAATTATTTTTGCACATTCTCCCCAAGAAACTAACCAAATTAAAAAAAAAAAAACCCTATTAAAAATATCAGTAGGATTTGGTAAGTGTGAAGGTACTGAAAAAATAATTCAAAATTACTGAGCTATTCAAATGCAAGATGACACTGAAAATGCAAAGAGCTAAAGTAATAAACTCACATCTGACTTTACTTTTGGTCTCTACGACTTCATGTCAGCACAATCACTGTCTTAGGGACAGGGACATACAGCCCCCCCAGGGCATTTCCACCAGTGCTGGGACCCCGCGGGCACACACCCGCTTTGTGTCAAAGCAGCGCCCTTCAGATCCACAGCAGCGTTTGCACACACGCTTTTTAAATTGCCACCAGGAAACACAAAAAACCCCCAAAAAACCACCAAAACAATTAAGCTCCAGAGAGAAGCCTGGCTTGGTGCTGCCTTCTGAAGGTGGTTTTTAGCTAAAACATTTTTTTTCTACTTTTATTCTGGAACCAGCAGGAGCCAGAGGGGAGCAGGACGCTGGAGGTCCAGCCTTGGCCAATGGACCCAAGGAGCCTGCCATGCTTAGCCTGGAAAAACAGAGACAGATGGGACAGATTGCCACCTACAAACACGACGAGGGAGAGATACACCCAGCTTTGTTTTCAAAAAGCTGTTTAAATTAGAGGACAGTGTTGGCATAGGAATAATAAACTGATCGTGAATAAACTGATGTTAAAAATCAGGAATTTTGCAACTGACAGAACATGTAGAATAGTTTTTGAACAGTGAGTATGGATTAAAAAAAAAAAGCAGGTTTAAGACAGAACTTCACCAATTTAAAACTAGGATTAAACAAATGTGATTACTTGCTGGGAAGTGCTCTCAAGAGGTCAACCATCCCTGTGCTGTTTGCACCTTCCTGGAGCATCTCCGAATGACACAGAGGGAGCTGACCCCAGGAGTCCCCTGCGGGGGTCTGCTGGGACAAACTTGACAGCCCCCAGCCCCCAGAGCTGAGCTGCAGCAGCAGCTATAAACCCTCCGACTCCTCCCGGTAATTACACTTCACATGTGTTACTGTTTGAGCGCAGGAACCGGCTGTCTGATCAATGACGGCTTTTGCTCGATATCTTATTTAAATGCGAGTTGATGTCAACTCTTCGAGTGCGCTCCAAACCTACTCCCATCAGACCGCTGAAGGCAACCAGAAGACATCAACACATCGCTACTGCACCGGGAGGAGGATGCTGACGGCGTGTCTTCACAGCATGAGATGGGCAGAAGCCGTATAGGAGAAATACGACCCAATGTATATTTTCTCCCTATAGAAATACCTCTCTATAGGAGCTGCTTGTTCTCTCTCCTACAGATTAACGCAAACAGGTTTTTTTGTACCTACAGCCCCTTCCCTTTAGCGCGTGCACCCATGAAGAGTTTCTTAAAGCTCAGTGCTCTCGCTGCATTTTAAAGTCAGAGATGCATATCAAACCAGAAGACTAGCCACCGTTTGGAAAAGGTGCTTATAATAATACACAACTGATTTTTGCAAGGTATTACAGTTACGTGCCTCAAAAGCAAACCAGAAGGGGAAGCAAATGAAGTGTAACGCAGAAGGATTACTCAGGCATTCCATATTCTAAGCCTCATCACTAAACTGATTTGTCATTTTATAAAATATTGTATTTTAAATAAACTTGTTAAAGATAAAAACAGCAATCTGTTCCAATTTCTTTATCATATTTCATTACTTCACAGGTTTGGGATAATAGTAGGGGAAATACTCTGCTTTTAAAGCAAGTTTTCTTCTCCCCAAGCCTCTCAGCATACTTTCAGGCTTGGATCACAGACACAATATAAATCATTTTTTAAAAGTCACAGACACTTTAAAATAACACGAAACATTAATGTATTTGGTTTTTTAAACACACATTATCATTTGGAGCCGAAGTACCTGACAGTAGCAATTTAAACAACGTAAAAGGAACAGATATTTTTATTTTACGCATGTCCACTAACTCATTAGTATAAGACAAATAGATTTTTAACGTATGCTGTAATGGGATCGTTTGTTAGTTTTCTGAACCCTGATGAAAAGTTTATCAAAGCAGCTATGGAAAGTTCAAGTTCTTGCAAATGGAAGGAACAGCACTCAGAAGTTTAAGATAATGTATCAATGCTTTAATAAGCCTTCTCCCTAAAATGTTGATTAGGGTAGGTGATTATTTCTTTCACAGTTTAAAACTTTCACATCACTACATAAACGTTGGTACAGCGCCAAGAGCAGAATGGAAAATCGTTTTTGCTTTATTCATCTGAAAATACCAAACTCACCTTCCACACACCAAACCCAGGAATTAAACCAATTGTCTAAATTGTCCTAAATTCAGCTTAAAATCAGTACACTCCCTAGAAAAGGAAGAAAACTCTGGTTGTAAGCTTGACTTGCATTTGCCTGTGTTTCCTCGTCATACACAGGGAAGTCATCACCACCATCTTCTCAGAGCCACGAGCTTTACTCCTGTAAATACTTTACTAAGCCAGCAAGGGCAGATGTATACCGGGAAAACTGGGACTTCATTGTAAAATTTGCAGAACTGGATCCAACTCAAGTTGGAAGCTTTTGGTAGGGAAAGGCACCATTTGTGGGCAAGGTCTACTGATGAAGTAACTTCACGGTCCCACAAAGGCCATTAGAGTTAAGTACGGAACAAAATATTTGTCTTACGGCCATGTACAAGTTTTAACACACAAATATCTAAATATGCAGCTGAAAGAACTGTCTATGGATAGATTTCAGCGGTACAAGTGAAATCCTACAATTGGGATGGTTATATCAATATATAGACTTTCTTTTGCCCCAAGGTGGGGAGGGAGACAGCAGGTAAGATCTTTTGGATGTTCTTGTGTTGTTTTAGCAATAGTAACATCAGGGATTTTGCTGCTCAAGCTCATTTTCACCAAAACCAGGCACAGCTCTGTGAGCCAACCATCACCACAGCCACCCACCACGGGGGATGGAGACCACCCCCTCCACAGCAACGCACGTGGGCAAAACCAGCAAAGAGATCAGGCTCGGTCATCTTGTAGAAGTGAACACAGCCATGCTGATTTACACCAGCACGGGATCCAGACCTTATCCGGAGAGAAGTGCTCATCATCACAACTTGCCCACAGTTATTTTTATGGTACAAAATGGAGAGGAAAGGATGGAAAACAAAACAATCTCTCAAGGACAAAAGGCAGCTGGAAGAACACTGATGCTAATGCATGGACACATGTGGCCAAGATGGGGGGGAGACTGAAGTTTTCTCCCTCCGCATTAATGGGAACACATTGAAACCTGACAGCATCCCTGTCCTATCGAAATACCACGGCTCTCGTCATTCAGGCAGCCAGGCTTGAAATCCTGACTTCAGCATCAGAGGGGGGGCAAAATGACTCCACTGCTTCTGCTTTCCATTGAAATAAAACAGTTTGCAACAAAAGGCAAACGCATGCATTTGTTTTCCTGGGTGTGTTTCCAATCACGGCAGTGTGTTTAAGTAGTCAGGATGCATCCAAGCCTTAAAACTCGACAGCGCAGAGAGGGCAGATGACATCCCGATGGCAAGAGCGGCCGTGTAAATCATCTCCAAATGACTGTGTCATACACAGAGAGCTGCTTAATTTGGAATGTGCCAAACGGTGCTTTTCCTCATCTGGCATCATCTATACATCAGCCAACAATTCCTTCGGGGATTGTAATTCTTGCCATAGACAAATGTACAACAGATGCTAAAAAAAATAATAAATCTCCATAGAGGTAGCACAGCAGCTACTCCTGAAGGCAAAAGCAAACTTGCAAATGGCCACAAGCCTCTCTGGGTCATCAAGCTGCCGCCAACCTTCAGCATGGCCTGAAAGCCACGGGGGCAAGGGATAAAGGAAGGATGAACGAGCGATAGAATTCAGACCCTGTACAGCCCAAAGCTCCTGAACAGACCTTGGTACACCATCACATTGGGCCAGTTTGTGTGTTTTACCAGAGCTGTGGAAGTGACTCTGTGCTTTGCAGCCTCTGCAGCTCCGAAACAGGGAGATCAGCACTGAGAGCAGTCTGTCTGCTTTTTTCCATATTTACACCCATCCATGTGCTCAGTCCTTTGAGGACATGTGTGCTTTCATTTAAACCATATCAGTATCCCACAACCATGCAGGAAACCTCCCCCATACTCTAAAAAGAGGAACTACCATCCCTCAAAATGACTGGTCTGCCATATTTATCAGTTTTCTGGTGTTCTTCAGATAAATTATGCAATTATTTTGTCAACCAGCAAGAGGACTTTCCTGTCTCTTACACGTGCAATTTAATTTATTGGACAGAGACATGAGAAGCTGAGCAGTTCTCTCGAGCAAGGTGTCAGGTACAGACACTAAGAAGGGAAAACTATCCAAACCCACCAACTCCACACAGCAGCCACCTGGGTGTTCAGAGTCTGGTGTCAGGCCTGAACCTTATCCAGGCACAGTCGTGCTGGACATCGGCATTGGGAAGGTCCAGCACACCTGCAGGAGCAATGGGGACAGGGGGAGAGGGATGGCAGAAGACCACTGGCTATCCATGGAGAAGGGGCACCATCACCATCCCTGAACCCTTCCCAGGTCATTCCACCCAGAGACCTTTGGGTGCCAGACTGAACTTGTGATCTCCAATGAGCCAGAAGGGCTGTGATGATAGCCCATTGCCCCAAGGACCACCTAAGTGGGGAGCTGCATTTCAAGAAAATATTTTTTGTGAACAGTTTTGAAAGCAGAAATTAATGTCAACAGATCTGCAGATCAAAAGAATTATCTACTCCAGGATGCTTTGTGTCAACAGAGAGTCATGAGAAGCTGTAAAAGCCCGATGGGTACAAGACAGAAATTTGTGTGACATGCTCAGGAGTTAGCCACCTGTTGAGTTTCAGAGAAAACTTCTCTACGGCTCTTTTGAGATCCTCAGAAGTGCCCTACAAAATGTCTTGCTCCTCAGCCACACGTACCACATGGTTTCAGGTCTCCCGAAAGGCCAGGACTCGCTGTTAGGGTTGCTATTTTTCAGCACTTCAAAGCTTGGACTGAGATTTGCTGTCCGCTCAGAAGCCTGCTATCTTTGGCATCCCCCAAAATTGAAGAAACATCAGGGTTTGGCTATTTTTGCTGCTGGCTTTTCAATTTAACATTAACAGCCAGTGTCCACAAACTACATCCTGAAGCTCTTACTCAATCCCATGGAAAGTTCGCTGGAAGAAGGGATGAGTAAAGGTTATAACATTTTTGTCTTATTATTATTATTATTAGGGAACACACAACAGCTGTACATCCAAACTTGATATTTTTTACAAGCCAAAGAGCAATCATGCTTTTCTAAATCTTGGCATGTCTTTAGCTTGCTGTGCAAAAGTTCCAGGGGACATGAGTCAGCTTACAAACCCATAAAAATCTAATTACGGCTGATGATCATCCTTTTGTTTACACTGTATGTAAAATGCTAACTGCTTCTGATACTCACTGCAGGAGCAAGATTTACCATCAATTTTGAAATTATTTCTATCGCCCCAACATGACTTAAAACGGCCCATTTAGCATAGAACAGAACCCACACCACACACAAAACGTTTGTGCCTCATTTGCCAAAAACTCGATTTCTCTCTCACACAGCTACTGAAACACTGCCTGCTCTAGAGTTGTTCTTAAATTTAGAAAGAACTTCAAAAAAACCACATAACACAGAACGAAGTTTCAGTTTAAAGAAAGCAACGTGCGGCAGATCCTCTCCCAGACGGCGTTGCAACCAACCAGCCTCAGGCCACACAGAGAAGAGATTTTCTGATCTTACACAGACCTGAGCAGGGCTGCAGCAGCCTCTGGATAGACTCACATGGAGAACAGAAAGGAAACATTCAGGTATTCAGAGTTATAGCAATCCCACCGCCCCTTGAAGGAAAAGGCCAGAAGTGACCCTACTTCTCTGGACCACTCTGGTGGACCCCATGGAGCAGGTCCCATCAACCCACGGCAGTGGGGAAAGGAGAAGACATCCCGTTGTCCCTCTCTCACGAGCTCATTGCTCATCTTTGATGAGTTTCAGTGGCTGCCCCCAGAGAGCTGCAAGGCATTTAACCAAAAAAAAAAAAAAAAAAAAAAAAAAAAAAAA
>WKFP01014840.1:1437564-1472309 GCA_011057875.1 Pterocles orientalis | reverse complement strand
AGTGTCCAGAAAGCACAAGGCAAAGCTGGTGAAAGATTCAGGGCAAAATACAGATTTCTGGTATTTTTTGTGATATTGGTACATCCAAGGGGAGACTCTCCCTAAAGCCCTTCCCAGCTGCCCTCCGGGACCATCGCAGAAGCTGACAGAGAAGCAACTACCCGCCCTCTGCTCTTCCCTCTCCTCCCAGCACCGGACACGCGTGTGCACAGACACCAGGGTAAACAATGTGCTAAGCAACAAATGCAAAAGATTTAATTAGAAAAAGGGAATAAAATATTTCAGTGAGACGTGACAATAAAATAAACAACCCTAACATTCCCTCTGCATGAAAGAACACAGACTAGCAAGGTACTACCAGGAATTGCAAAAACTCAAATGAAAAGATCCTGAAAAGCAGTACTTCTACTCCCCAAATATTTTTATAAGGAGAAAAAAAAATCCCAAACACCAACAAACAACAAAGATGACCCTATGAGTATTAAACTTTTGGCACTGTACCATGAATTTCTAAGCCATAGACTCCTCCAAAGGGTTTCTCAGTGCATCTTAGTAATTCATACAGGAAGTGACCCTCTGGCATGAACACCCAGTTGTCTGGGCTTTGAAGTTGTGGAGGCTTCTTAAAAATGTGCGTATGATATTTACTCTCATGTCCTGCCTCTGAACACCAGCTTTTGACCTTTCATCCCTAGAAAGACACTCTGACTCCCAACCCTGTCTTACAAGAGGTTATTCTCTGTGCATTTACACCGATATTCCAATTTCTAAGGCTTCAAAAGTAGAAGGGAAGCACTAATCCATCGGCCTTTTACCACCCTTCCAGTGTTACACATTAATTGTGCTTGATATTCAGTGGTCTTTAAAATGAAAATAGGCTGTGTAGGTCAGACACTGAATATCCAAGCACTCTGATGGGAATAAACCACTGCTGAATTATGTTTTCCTTTGGGTTTTCAACTGTCAGTTTTGAAGAGTTTTAGTCCAAAAAAGAAAATGTTCGTGAAGTTCAAGTGACACCATAAAGACAAACTGCCTTTACAAGACATTTTACCTAACCTAGTCACTAACCCTTGCTTCTTTCTTTGCTTCGGGACTAGCAAAGTTTAATAATTTCAACTGTTTCTGTGTAAAAGCAAATGAGGAATTTGGTCTTTAACACTAACATCTAGTTACTACCCAATCAACCCAAAACATTCATCGTTATCCATGGTAACAACCCTAGTAAGCGTAGGCTCATGAGTGAACCAGTGCTGCTTGAGAAGCACCAGGAGAGATAAATGAAAAAAAAAAAAATCCCAAAATGTTAGTAGTCATGGAACCCCTGCTAAGCATCTAGCAGAAGAAAAATAAAAGCTTCCCATCCAAGAAGTGGCTAAAGTAGATGATTCAATAAGAAGAACGGTAGGTTGTGTAATGCGAGACTTAACACGCTCTCCTTCTTTTGCCAAACTGTCATGATTACTTGAAGACTCATTTCCAGCAGCGAGTGTCTTGTCCTAGGTTAGGATTAAGAACAGATTGTGAATTATGTCTATTTTGGTATATTCTGTTCCAGGATTTATGGTACATAATGCTCAAAAGGGAAGACTCACTTGCAACATTAGTAGGTAACTGCAGCTATGGGCGAGCAGTGAATTTACGCGCTGATTACCATGTAACACAAGCCAGGATTTTCACACAGGTTTGTGGAACTGGAAGCCTCACAATGACCACATCTGTGATTTTCACCCTCAGCCAGCCATGGATTCACAGAGAGATTACCATCCACACCGACACGCATGGTCACACAAGAGACCCAAACCCAGCTCTCCACGTTCCCAGCTCCATGTCCCAGTCACAGGAGCTTGTCACTGCTCCCAGCCCACCACACCACCACATTGGCTAATTACTGTCAAAAGGAAATAGAAGAAATTCCCTGTTGGTCATATCAATGAGAGAGATCACACCTGAAAAGGCTGTTGGAGCGCACACGTGTGGGAATGACCTGCCTGGCTTCCCAGCCAGCCCATCACTGAACTTTCGTCCCAAGTCAAGAGAATTCAGAAGCAACAAGTTACTGGCAGCAAAACCTTATTATCAGGGGATCCAGTGCAGTTCTTTCTTCTCAGAAACTCTATTGCCTCCTACTACTAAGTTTTTCCTCTTTAAACTTTCCAAGCCCAAGGAAACAGCACATTAGAGTGACGGATCCTATAAAAGAACAATAATTTACAGTTTGTAACATCTCTGCTTGCTTTAAAAAGAGCACTGAAGTGATCAGAAGAGTCAGTGAGAAAGTAATCTGAAGAGATAATTTTATTTGCTGTCAGCACAGTACTTCCAGATTGCGATAAACTTCTGCCATGCAGACGGGAAGTTGTTCCCTTTCTCATAGTGCCTAATACTTTAAAAATCAAAATCCCTCGGGTGTTTTCCTTTCAGAGGATGCTCTTTGGTGTTTAGCACAGAGCCAAGAAATTGCACGAGCCCTGTTACCCAG
The DNA here is from genome assembly GCA_011057875.1 of Pterocles orientalis. Lineage (NCBI taxonomy): Eukaryota > Metazoa > Chordata > Aves > Pterocliformes > Pteroclidae > Pterocles > Pterocles orientalis. The sequence continues at coordinate 1,469,827 of WKFP01014840.1, read as the reverse complement.
ACCCCCACGGCCTCAGTGCCCCACTGTTGGGGGTCTGGTTTCACCCATCTCATTTCCCAAGCCTGTAGATACTTTTCAAAAGCTGGGTCTCATTTCACACGCTGTGCTGCTCAGCTGCCTGCACATAGCGGCCATCGCACTTTTAATAACTTGGGGTTAGGGAATGTGTGTGTGTATTTTAGTAGTACTGATGATTTGCACCATCAGGAACTGTTTGCTAAGATCAAAGCTTAACCACTTCTTTTTTTAACCAGTAACACCTTCCCTTTTCCCTCTTAACATGAGTTTTGGTTGCTCTTTGTTAAGAAGTATTCTCTTCCTTTCCAGTATTTAACACTAAATAATTTGAGTGGATGGGTGTAAACCTCATTACAAAGCCGAAACCATTCCACACTGCTCTCAGAGACACCACTAAAGCTTTTAAGTGGGACTAGACACAGCACGGTGGAGCACACAGATATTTGAAACACGGGAAAGAAGAAAACACAACAGCCCAGGGTTTTATGGTGGAGACTTAAATATGGGATTTATTAACGTGTTTGTGTAGCAGATGCAATACCGCGGTGTCATTTTCAAAGGAGGCAAATTTTAGTTCTTGGAAAGGGTATATTAAGAGCAGTATTAAAACTCCATTTCAAAACCAAGCTATTCTTTCTTTTTAGAGTTCAAACCACAGCTGAGGGGAGCTGCAAAGCTTTATTTCCCTCCCTAGCGAAACTCCAGTGGCTCAAAGCAGGGTAAAAGTCCCCCCCGCAGTACTCACGAGCTGCAGGGCTGTGGATTTACTGCTTCAGAGAGCTAATTCCTACAGCTGCTTCCCAACACTCCAGCTCCTCATTTCCGCTACACCAAAACCACCTGGCTGAGAACGGACAACCCTGGGAGACCTGCTTGTAGATGTCAGTTTGGATTTACTCTGCTCAGCCTGAGAGGAAGAAGCTCAGCACTTCAGATTAAGAAGAAAATCATACTGCTGAAGCTCTGATTTTGCTCCGACCAAAACCCAAACGAGAACTTTTTTGGTTTAAGCTGCAAGAGGGAAAAATAAATTTTATTTTTCCTTTTGGAACATGCCTGCAAATCTCTGTACCTGGTCAGGAATTGTTAAGACCCACATGAAAGGTGTCTCCGGGCCAATATGAACAGCCATTAACCCCTGTCCTCAGGTCACACCCAACGCTACCCCCCCCTTGGGGTGCACCCAACACAAGCTGCAGCAGGAGCCCACAGCCTACGTCAAGACCTTTCCTCCCTCTTCCTTTCCAAGGCAGCACTACACACCTAGGACAGGGCTCCTGTGCTTCAAACAACCACGTTTTTACAACACAATCTCCAACAGCAGACCAAACATCCCAAGGAAAAGAACAAGTTCATGAAAACCAAGAAGAATTCCCAGCCTGGAGTCTCCATGCTGTTGCATCCCATCCCTCCCCCAGCACCACCTTCTCTAGCAGGATAAATGACTCCATGTTTGTATTAGGCAAGATTAACTTATTTAGATTTGGCTGCACAGCTGTCATAAATCAAAATGAAAGAAAAATATCTTCAGCGTAATCTCTGTTTATCTAACTGTTTCTGCCCATGTCTCTAATTTCTTCTCAGCTCCACGCTGGAGCCCTCGTAGAGTTTCCCATCAGCTGCGGACAGTCCGTCTGCCAGCCACGGCCCCGTCCGACCACACTGCCCACAGAGGGAATACCGCAGCCCACGAGTGACTTTATTGGAGGGGTCTGAGTGAGCACACTTGTCATCAGTCTCCTCGGACATCTGAAGAGCCACTGCGGCTGCCTTTCATTGCGCGTTAGCACATCAGCGCTAATGCGAATGTGCCCCGGCGTCCCAGCCGCTAACACACAATGGTTCCTGTATGCACCCAGCGTGTTTTATCAAACAACCTAACCTAATCCTCATGAAAACATTGGCTGATGAAGTATATTGGCGTCTAGAAGATTTCTGGGGGCTGTTAAGCTGTTTTGTTCTGCATAGTTGTGCTTCCCGTAGCACGCAAGCGGTGCCAGCGCTGGCTCTCCGTGGCGACGTGGGCAGACAGAGCCGGTATTATGAGCTGCGCGAGGGCTTATGTTGAGCCTTGGAGCTCAGGGCATGTTGTGTGGGGGCCTCCCAATGCCAAAACAGGATGGAGAGGTGCTCCCCTGTCTTCTGCAAGTATGCCACAACAATCTTGAATTTATTTGGAAAAGATACTCAACACAGGCTTAGTGTTTCATCCCAACGCTGTAAGTCTCATGGCGAGACGCTCCCAACACTTTGGTGCCAGAATGGTGCCAAGCCCGAATCTAAACCCGATAATAAACCCCCCACTAAAGAGCACTGTCAAAAATCCCTATCAAACCCACAAATTCCAGTGTGATTCACATCCTCACAACCAAGTCCAACAGTGAATCCCATGGATAGATTCAAGATAATTTTACAGTTCGAACTTTACCCTGGAGTAGAGTTTCTGGACCCTACATTCACTGAAATTATATGACACCGTTACAGTATTTAGCGCAGACAATCATATTGCTCCATCAACTGCTCTAGGTAAAATCCAAAGTTCCTTCAAAGGAAAAAAGAAAAAGCTCAATTTCTGCTGGTTCCCTCATCCCAATCAGACCACACTTTGACTCTTTAGTGTTACAAGATTTTGGATTCAAAGGTAGATAAAAGCTCTAAACAAGCTGTCCAGTCCATCACAGACCTGTTCTGCATTGCTCGAGTCATAAAACTGTCATCCAGAAACGGGTGAGAAAGAAAAGAGGTTTACTTTTTTTTGTTTTAAATACAGAATTTACTTTAGGTGATTTCAAGTGAATTATGCCAAGTGAGCCCACAGCTGGGACGCTTCCCACACATACCTATCCTCCTTGCCTTTGCGGAGGCAACGTGCTGTTGTAACTTGGCCAGTGCTTTCAGGCTGAACTGAAGCCAACCTAGAGCTGTTATTGTCGGGCTTCTGAGCCTGGAGGAAACGCTAACAAAATAACACAGTTTCCAACTTGCTAGAGGTAAAACGCCTGACTCCTCTGCCTTAGCTCTGCCACTTACCTAGAACCAGCAGGGCTGAGGGTGAAGCAATTTCTGTCTCTATACAGACAGTCCAAAGGTCCTTCTCCTGCTTTTGGGGAGGCCATGCATTGGAGTCAGACTAGAGCCATGAACAATTACCCCGCACTTCAGTAATTATCCCGAAGCCGTGAAATAATTTCTCCACTTTATAGGTAGGAGACAAAGTGCCAACAATTTGTCAAGCTTCATTCGCACTGTGCTGGAGATAGAAATCAAACCCCAGTGCTCTCAGCTCCTCTAAAGTCCTCATCCCCTTACCACTGCACCGTTCCCTTCTCTGTGGGGTAACCCAGCTCCGCCAGCATTTCTGCCTGTATTTATTACTGACTAGCAGCAGGACATGAGCAGCAAAAGCTGAACCCACAGGTTAATCCTGTGCACGAAATAGCAAGAGAGGGAGAGATGTAGTGAGCCCTCGAAAACCAAGACCAGAGCTGGACAGTTCATTGAAGAAGGAAAAAGTTCACAATCTCCTTTTCCATCCCAAGCTGCAGGCTTCTCTAAGGGCAGTAGGTGTATAATTGTCCATTAACTGTGCTCCGAAACCTTTGTTTTTCAGCAGAGGCTGGTTTTCCACACTGTGTGCAAGTATGCACAATAAGAACCAGACCCATCCTGGGTGGTATGGAGACAGTAAGCTCATCAGGAACCGTGTACTCTACCATATGAGACATCGTTTTATTTGATGCCAAAGAGGAAAAGGGGTGGGAGGAAGGAGGATATGTGTAGTGTGTTGTCTCCCTCCTCTCTCTGCCCAGGCACGATCAATTTTTGTAAACTCACAGTGGAGCCTGTTTCCACCCAAAGGGCACTCGTGCAACTCTTAGACATATGTTCTACGTCTTGACAAAACATCATCAGAAACAATTTACAGCAAATGCAACTGCCTGTTCTCCTGAAATTTCTATTAGGAACATTATTGAAGGAGTGAAAAGCAATCAGGAAGGAACTTATAAGACGCTCCACAGCACACATTTAAAAAAAGAAATCTATAAAAATATGTACAAACCCAATATTATAAAGTTACGTTCACATTGAAGAACTATATCACCAGAGCCAAAAAGTAGTGAGCAATTTTGTTCTAAGCATACTTTTACTGTAACATGTTTTACAACTGTTTGACTGACGTCAAATTCAATAACACATCATTAATAGGATTTTTGTTCGGTTTCTACTCAGCTGTTTTTCCTGTTTCAAATCTCTCCTTATAAATCTCAAATTAGATTTTATACAAGGGGATTTATCAATGTTTACAAGAAAATATGAAAACAGTTGATGCTTGAAATGATACACCGTAAAAATGCATCAGGATGTGTTTTTATCATCAACAGGACGCAAGTTGATGCATCGCAGCCTTACGCTATGGTTATTGCTCGATAAGGTCAGTGCCATCATTCCTAGCAACTTCTTCAAAGGGAGGAAGAAATCTGAAAAGCAGTAACTCCACACGGAAAATGTGAATAAAGAGACCTATATATTAAACAAAAGGTTGCAGTGTAACGAGGGTGCAAACAATGAGGAATGTTTTCTCATTTTTGCTGTGCTCCCACCAGAGACCAGGGTGGCAACGAGTCAGTCTTCAGTTCTGCTGCAACCACAATATTACCTTCGTACAGAAAAATAAAAAAAAACAAAACCAAGATGACGAGGTGGCAAAAGGAAACCTACAAAGGGCCTTGCAGTGAATGGACTGAGCAAAGGGAGCATAAACACAGAGAGGACAGCCATGATCTGGGGCATGCTGCTACCTGACCCCTAGGAAAATGGAAAAGATAAAGTTTAGGTTGGCAGCCAAGAGAAACATCCCATCAGGAAGATGTATGAGCTCACGGCGTAAGCTCCCACGGATAGAGGTAGAAAAGCAGTTCCTTGCTACTCTTAAAATCACCAAAATGGCTTTGTGGGAGGGCACAGTCCTGCACGGGAGAAGCCAAAAGCAAGGCAAGATCAGGGGGATCAAGATGATTTATCTTGTTTTGGCTTTACTATACCTCACCAGGAGGTTTGCTGACACTATGGAAGGACCAAGACCCACCTTTCTGAAACATCTGAAGCCAGGACACCCCCTGACAGGTTGCCCTACTGCCTCCCCCAATGCAGCCCAGCACCACGCAGGGATGCAGGATGGAGCCCGTCCCTGCACAGGGACTGCGAGAGGAGCCGTGGGGAAGGCAAGGAATTAATGAACGGCAATAGGCACCATGCGTCTTACCTCCAGGTGATTGGTAGGAGGCCAGCACATGTTGGAAACGATATTTTTTTACTATTCGACAGGGATCTAAGTACGTGTTAATGAGTGCTTGGCCCCGAGCCCACTGCCAGGGAGGAGCTGTCGATCAGTACAGCCAACTTTCCCAGCAGCGTTGCAAGCTATAGGAGAAGCCAGGCACTGGGGAAGGGCCAGTTTTACAATCTCAGAGAAAAACTTTGGGACAAGGGGGAAAAAAAAAACCCCACAAAAAAAAACCCCAAAAAACCCCACACCACAAACCACCCTACATTGAACATCCTCCCAAAAGGTGCTATTCGGTAAGAGTAAGCAACCCCGGCTAACGAAGCCCCTTGCTTGGGACTTCTGTTGACACATTGGTGCAGATGTATAAAATATGCAGATTTTGAGCTAGGATGAAGGTTGGTGGCACAGTGATGACAGGAAAGGGAGCCTAGGAGTTGGCACCCCTTCAAAACCAGGGCTGTGGGTCAAGCTTCTGCACACCGTAATGTCCCAGTACACACCAAAACGTCACCCACCCGAGACCAGCTCCGAGATGCTGGAGAACACATCTTGGTTTCTGAGCACTAACAGAAAACAATGATGACAGATGTGCCACTGACTAAATATCAGAAATACACACCAAAACACCAGCAGGAGCCCCAACAAGGAGAAAATTGACCACCCCAGCTTGTGCATGCTCATGAGAGAGGCTCAGCCGTAAATCGTATCCACCACATAAACGCCACAAGTGAGAAGAACCAGGGGAGGAAAACCCTAATAAAACCTCAAGACCTCGGTGTTACGCTAGCATAGGTGTGACTGCAAGAGGACCGTGCAGACATTGAGGGAGAAGAGACATCAGTGCCTCAGCCCCGCAACACATCTTTGCGGTCCCCTCCCCTCAGCCAACCTCCCCCAACTCAAACCCATCCTAACTGCAAACAAATGAAAAACAAACTTGGACTCTCAAATGACTAATTTTAGTTTTGGATTTGTTCCTTTTTTTACTCCCTCCCCTAAAAAGAAAAAAAAAAAAGGAATAAGGCTAGGAGGTATAATGAAAGCAGCATGTGAATGCAATAAACCAACTGCAGAGCAACCTAAACACCCATGTGTAGCTGATCTGAATTATGTCAGGTTGGGGGAGATTCACAGCACGGCTCAGCTCCGGCTTTGGCACGCAGCAGCGCACAGAGCCTGCATGTGAGACGGGCACATAGCTGCACCCACAAAACCCCAAACTGCCAGGTGTCACAGAAATGAGACGTTAATGCTTGTATTTTTTTTTTTTTCCTCCTTCTACCACTCATTTCATTTCTGGACGTTGCTTTTGAGATGTGCTTCCCATCCCTGACAGCATCCTCCGCTGAGCCAAGAGCTGGACTGGGGGGCAGACACACAGCTTTCCTCGGCAAAACTCCTTTTCCCTGTAAGATTTGACAGAGTCCAGACACCCCTGCTTGCCATGTCACACCAAAGCAAAAGGTATTTGCATGTCTTGGGTCCTTGGGTCATTTTCCAGAGCCACAGTTAGAAAGCCAGCAGCCCCGTGGCACAGCTCCTGCTCCGTGAGTTGGAGATGCTCAACTTGACAGCAGCGTGTCTGCGCTTTCAGGCAACGTGGGAGCATTTCCAAAAGGAAAACCACAAAAAGAGTGCCTCTTAACAACACAGGATACCCCGGTGCTAGCAATAAGCTTTTAGCAATTTAAAAAAAGCGAGCAGCTCCCAAATTGCCCGTGCAAGAGTGAGCTCTGCGTTCAGCTGGTGTTTTGGAGAGAAACGTGCTTTATGTACAGCAGGTAAAGAACAGTCCATCCCCTGGCTCTTTGGGTTTCCCACTCCAGGCGGTATTCCACATAGCACATGAAACATCAACACTTTGTGCTTTAAGCAGACAAAATTTAGTAGTTATAAATGCAATACTCCAGTAACATTAAGATGCAGCTGGATTCATCTCTTTGCATTTCCAAACAATAAGGCAATTATTTGCTGATTAAAATAAAGGACATCTGTGTATTTTAACAAAGTTAATACAGCTCTAGTGATGACTACCAAGACCACAACCTAGAAGGGCTTGTGATCATTTTATAACTAAAATGAGCCATCGATTCACCACATGGCCCAGGGCAGATTGCTTTGGACTTCCCTGTGCCTTTGTCAACACAGCTGAAAATCCAGGTGAAAGGAAGCTGAGAACCAGACACTACTTCTCAGCTGGTCTCTCCTGGGTAAACCAAGTACAAGAACCTCAGTCACACCAGCACAGCTCAGCACCAGCCCAGCATCGAGCATTCACATCCATGAGCAGGACTGGGCGCAGAGTCCACTCCAACCCCTCTCTCTCTACCTTTCCAGTGCATCCCCTTTTTACATAGCAGCGGGTTTGAGGTTTTCAGATGGTTTTTGTCTAGAAAACAAGCAGCTGGCCGCATACAGCCTTGGTTACTCCATGCAGCAAGAGGGCTGGGGCAATCACCCCAGTGTGGCAGGGGAGAAGTGTTTCCTCAGGTGGCAGTGCCAGCTGGTACCCCACCAGCCTCAGAAGAGCCACTTCCACATTATTTTCAGTAACCAAGTCAGTTCCCAGCCCATTTCACCACGCAAAGCGGCAGACGCTACTTATACTGGCATTGATGCTGCAAGAAGCATCGGTCGGACGACAGCTTGAAATAACTCCCTACTTGTAGGGTAACCAAGAGCAGACCTTGGCTCCCGCTTCTTCCAGCTCCTTTGTAGCTCTGGATCCTAAAATAGAGCAAGGGATATGGATCGAGGTTCTGAGGTTTTCGTTGTTGTTGTTGTCTTTTAAACTCCAGTCTCGGAGTCTATTTGCAAAACCACAGACCAAATACAAGCCATTCCGCAGTCATGATACTTTGTGGTAAGATTAAAAAAAAAGTTTGGAAGGACCTCTTGGTACACTACGCACATAATATTTCAAAGCCACGTATAACTTCATTATGTAGTAAATCAAAATGACTTCAGCATTTAAGCAGCACAATATTCCGTGGCAGAGGGGTTTTTTTAAACATTTGTCACATTACAGAATTTACAGTCGTCCCAAACACGAAACACGGGCTGCAATCACGCAAGCCCATCCGCAGACCCAGTATGCGCACGGAGCATCACCAGCTGCAGCGAGGTTAATGAGGACAGTGAGGTTCCCTCGCACGATGGGGCGCGCAGAGCTGGGGCTGCAGCCAGGACTCCCCTATGTGCACCTGCACTCCACCTTTCTCAGATGTTTTGCACTAAATAAAGTGTCAAAAAGGCAGGACATTAATGTGTTTAATTTCTGGAAAGATGTTCATGACAACATCCTATTATTATATATATATATATCTATGATGCAATAGATCTGCACACACATACAGAGATAAATTACATCAATTTATATATACACCAACCAACATTTCCCATTGAATAATTCTTCAACCGGACCATTTCTTCTTTAAATCAGAATAGTTTATCAAATACATTCAAGTCACAAAAATCAACATTTAGAGTCCCCCAGCAATTTTCCAACAATATCAGGTGCACTATCACTTTCTTCCTTAAAGGTAGTTGTGTCAAGGACTTCCGCTATGTCCTTTTCCACCCACTCAAGCACTATCTTGCTCATGCAGGTGCCTGGGCACAGTTAGCAAAGCCCAACACACATAGTAAGATTAGTATGCTAAAACAGGCATGGTTTAAGATAGGAAATGGTCTTTGTATTCTGCCTTACTGGGTCATTTTAACCCTGACCTTGGTCTTCTAGGACTTCTTAGAAAGAGGACCTTCAAAACTAATTCAGATTTATTCCCTGGTTGGCTGCCAAAGACAACACCACCAAGGTCTAGTTATTGGCACAGTTTCTAGCAAGACCCTTGTAATTCCCCAAATTGTACATTCTCTGGATGAAAATAAAAACAAGTAGTAAGCCCACACTTTTTTCCTAAAAACATTCTCCTTGGAAACTTGTTGTGCTTGGAGCTACGCCACTTGAATCCATCAGAGAGGAGAATCCATTTATTTGCACATCAAGTACATCTTATTGTTTCTGGATGTCAGTATGTAAATTGTCAAGTACAGATTTATTTTTCCACTAGCTTAAACTTTTTCTCTGCTCTATAATTACCATAATCCAAGAAATGGCACGTGTTTCAAAGAGTTCCATTTCAGCATGCTACATTCACATATGATCGAGAAGATCTGATTAGAAGAATCTCCTACTGGTATTTAGGATCTTATTTTATTTTTCAGTTGACACAGAACAAACCTCTCCTTGGCTCCAAGAGGTATTTGACATCTCTTAAAATAAATCTTTATTAGGAAAAAAAAAAAAAAGGATTAGTGACTACTAGTCTTTCTATACTGATCAAAACACAGAAACACGCGTACAGATTCTGTCAATGGCACCACTCCAGCGCTCAGATTAATCAATTCCTGTACAGCTTAAATATGTATCATCAGGGCAGAGTTATCAGCTTAAAACAACATACATGAAGAGAAACTCGGTAAAATCAGAACTCCAAAGAGAAGAAAAGAAAGCCATCAAGAAGGGTCTGAAATGAAGTGCGATCACTCAACAGAAGCAGCTCCTTCAGCTGACAGACACTAGTCTTGGCAACAGCCCTGGCTTCTCAACCCTCCCCCCTGCAGCCAGCGATGCTGCACAGGGCATCCTCAGGAGAGGCGGGCAGCAGCTGTGGAGGCAACTACTTTGGCAGCACATGCCAAAAGGCTCTCAGAAAGGGATAGTAATTGGAAAACCTCTGCAGTGACTCCTAGCAGGAGTCAAGGTGACTTGGGATATCAAAGAAAGTTCAGAAGACTCTGATCCATGGGACAGAAGACCTGACCATGCCCCAGGAGACCTGGGTGTACTCGCTGGTGCCTGTCAGTAGCAACCTGCTCAAGGTAGCGATGCTGTAGCCTTTGGTAAGTCATTTCTTTCTGTGCCTATGCCCCTTAGAAGGATTTTTCATTTGTTTAAATATTCATTTGTTCAGGACAATGCACATCTTCCTATAGTTTGGGTTAGTATATCAGGCTCTGTGCTTCCTAATTAGATGCTGCTGCTAATAATGAAAGGACACAGGCATATGGGATGGAGTTAATTTACTCCTCAGATGTCCTATTGGCTGCTTTCAGTTATCACACAAAAGCTCGAGGCTGTATGTGTAACTGAGGAAGACCCAGCTAGCCCCGAACAGCACAAAAAAGTTTCTTTCAAGCTGTCATGATCTACTATAAAAACAGTAAATAATTATTTTGCAAATCACAACAAATGACTCCATGTCCTTCTACTACTCCAAAGACGCGGGTCTATGTTCTCACAGAAAGAAGCCTGAAGAACTCCAATGCAATACCAGCCTTTGATACAGAAAACAGATAAAACCGGTAAAAACCCACAGCCTGGACTGACAGCTACTCATCATTTAAAGCCCACACGATATCCTGCATTTCTGCTCCTGAAACCGGACTCGACACTGGGGAAAGCCAAGAAGTCTCAGAGCTTAGTGCGAGTCTGATGGGATGTCTACTGGCCTACAAGGGACAGAAGAGCAGGGTATCTATTTAAGAACCAAAACCCACTTTTCAACAACAAAACCTCCATGTTAATCACAGCTAATAACTCCCTCTACAATACTAAGGCAGGTGGGAAATCTGCTGTTGCATTTCATTGAAGGCTTCAGACTTACCTACAGCAGTGACCCATCAGAGAAAACGCAACGCTGCTTTTTCGTGATCTTCAACTTCATAGCCACAGTGCTTTCGGGAAGACAGCCTGACACTTTTCTTCAAAAAAACCAACTACTAAAGGCACTTGCATGCAAAAACATTTTCAGAGGATCCCTTTAGGGAACAAGGAGCAGCACTGCCATTTCACAACAGGAATACATTTAGGAAAGGTTTGCTTTCTGTTCAGAAATTTAAAACTTTGATAGAAATCATAACTAATATCCTAATATCTCAGGAACACCAGCACTTGCAGGTTAAAGCATTCGTTCTATAAGCAAAGTACTTACGCCAAGTCATTTCTGTACGTTATAAAGTTGTTATGAAGTGTAACTACTATGTAGTATAAGCAAGACCTGACGCCATAAGAAAATGGGTTTTTTTGCAATCAAACAAAGGAATAAATAATTTACTTTCCAGACTTTTTCCTATATAGTCCCCATGACCGGAGGCAAGACTTAACAGGCTGAATGTGTACATTAAAGGTAACTATACCCCACTTCAGATCCAAGTTTAACAGGTTCTCACTTTAAGAGTAAGTTTTCACCATCTGAAGCAAAACGAGGACAATTTCTTGACTATTTTAGACCGCTGCCTGACATCACTCATTAAGAATGCTGTTGCAGGGGTAGAATTTCCCACAAAACCCTAAGCTTGAGTGCTAGGGCTCAGACTACGTGTAAGAGTTTGTGATGTTTCTGGAACTTATGTCATACATTAGGGTTTGGCAGTAGCGTTACTTCCTTCTCATTTTCTGTTGTTCATTAAAACATGTTGGGAACAGGGCTTAGGTTGTTCCTGTCTCTATTGCACAATGCTTTGCTTTAAATGCTTATCAGAAGGTGGGAAGTCAAAGGGAATTAAAGCAAAGAAAAACCACAGCGATGAGAACAAAGTCATGTTTGGAGAAAACCATCCTTTAAAGAGATGAGGCAGCAGATGTGTCAGGTGTGCTGAAGACAGAAGGCCAGACCGCTCCTCTCAGCCCCCGACCGCGTCTGCTCATTAGGGGAATCGAGGCGCAATAACGAGAGGCAAAGCAGCAGAGCTGGTGCCAATTCTTTGGGAGTTTCTGTCAACAACATCTGTGCTCATGTCAAGTCCTCGGAGGAGATCAAGATAAACCGGGCTCTCCCGCAAACAGCAGTTTGTAAAATCTAGAAAGGAAATCTGGAACAGGGCTGAGAATTAGCGTTAGAACAGCTTTAATCGGCTCAGCTACAGAGCTCATACTGCTCTCTCTCTGCTCGTTCTCCTGTCGCCATGGTACAACAGGCAGCTCAGCACTGGCATCGAGATGGAGCTGCCTTGGATTTCTGTCCTCAGCCACCTACCGATGACAGCTCAAGACTCTGTGCTGCATCTTGTCTCTTCCTTTCATTGTGCCATGACTACTGCTTTATTTCTTTATAACCACTCAAGGCTGCAACCGTCTCTCCAGCCCCTGGTGCCCGCAGCGCTCATCTCCAACCTTGTCCAAGCTTTTTCCATGAGGCCGACATGTCAAGGCAATTCCCAGGCACAGTTGCAACAGTTTAAATGGATCATATCACCCCCAGCCAGCTGAACGTGCATCGTTCCCATGTAGAACAGTTAGGTAAAAATTCAGCGCTGTTTATTTACAGGCTTTGTACCAATGTGGTATGAATCAGCAAGGGGAAGGGGCACGCATCCATAATTGCTCTGGGAATAGACTGGTTTGCATACTCCAAAGGAAAGCAGAGAATTTATTTAATGCAATAGGTCAGTTGTGCAGTACTATGTCCCTGGGGAAAAATTCTTCTCTATCAAGCAGTAACAAAAATAAATAGATCATTCTCTCCACCAGTCACTTAAAAGTGCTACAGCCCATCTGTACATGAAAGTAGGTTTTAAGAGAGTTACCCATAATAAATTAAACTCCAGCTCCTCATTTAGTAAGTTATAGTCCCTATACCACAACAAGATAATGGGAAACAAGACTAAAAGAATGCACTATAAACCTGGAGAGACTTTTATCAAATCCTAAATTATAAAGAATATCTGCAATCTTTATCTCACTGCATCATTAAAGTAACCATTTGCTACTTTAATCTCTTCCTATCAAAGCATGTCATCCATCAAAACTATTTCTCTGCTTAGGAAATGCAAGCTGTACCAATTTGATTATTTAAATTCAGGGTACTAGAAAAAACATCCACACTGAAGTAAAAAATAGCCCCAGACCATTTATCCAAAACGCTTGTTACATTTTACAGCACTGGACAGAGATTCAAATATTCAAGCCAATCCTGACTAAAAAAAAGTCCGCTTAAAATTTATGGATATATTTCAACTTGTTCATACCAGAAGGCATTATTGAATGTCACTAGAAAAACATTTATTAGAATATGTTTCTTTTATTGATGAAATATGAACAGAAACACCCTAAAGGAACTAAGATGTAGCCACACAAAGACCTATGTTGTTCCTTCCAGAGGTAACTTTTGGAAGCACAAATGAAATCTCTTCACTGCTCCCAGCTCCAGAAGTAACCCAAATATCCTTACCATCAAAACCCAAATACAGCTCCCGTGCTTTACCATCAATGCCTTGCAGCTTCCAAAAGCCTGCGACGTTTTAAGGAAAGCGGATGAAACCCAAGAGACAGGGCTTTGGAGGATGCAAACAAGTTTCCAATAATCCCCAGGAAAGGAGATATGTGGGTCCAACCTAGACCCCCCTGGGAAGGGAACAAGAGGAAGACCTCTTTCAACACCGCTCCCCAAACCACATGCTGCTGCGTTTACCATCACGGTGGCCTGGCAACAAAAGGTTTCGGCAAAACAAATAACATGGGAAATGCGGCAGTTTTTAAAGGCTTCCTGGGGCTGGAGAAGGGGAGGTGCAGACAGGCCCTGCTGAAAGATGCCTGGAGTCCCATCGTGTGTTTCAGGGTTGGACCCCTGGAGACTGCACCATGGAGGACTTTGCCTGAAGCAGGTGAAAAAAGTAGAGAACTCACCATTGACTTTTCTTCTCATTCCCCTCCCTCTACCAAAAGCCATCACTCCACCACAGCTGGGGAAATCGCAGGCACAGCACAAGGTCTGGTGGGCTCAGACACTGAGAAATGCCTCTGCTCAAGTGGGAAGCAAGGAGAAGAGTTTTTGCCTCCATTTAACCTCACCTTCACTTCAAAAAAAAAAATAAAAAAAATCAAACCCAAACCCAATGCTCCCACAATACATTATTCTAATTTCCCTGCAAGTCCCACCTAGCGAAGTGCTCTGAGACAGCTCTCACCTTCCCAAGACTGGCAAGTCCCCACACCTCAAGCTGGCACTGCTCTTGAAACAGCAACCAACCTCCTCTTCAGCTATGCTTTGTCTCATATGGAGCAACATGAAGGAACAACATTTCTCCTTAGAAAACATCTCTTGAAAGAAGCTTGTCTTTGGTACAAAAGGGTTGGTGGTTTTTCATTCCTCCAGAGAAACCTCGGTGGACAGGAGATGCTCCTGGGAGGTAGCCAGGGCCAGCGCTGCACCTCCCCAACGCATACCTCAATTAGTCATAATAAAAATCAGGGGGTTTTCTTTTTTTGTGTGGGGCTTTTGTTGTTGGTTTTTGGTTGTGTTTTTGTTTGGGTTTTTTGGTTTGCCTTTTTTTTTTTAAACACAACCAAGGTGCCAGTACCAGCATTTAAAAAAAACAGTAACTCACAAAGCTGCGGAACAGGGTTTCATCTCTCTTTGACAGCGTTTAAACAGTGTTCCTGCCTTCAGACTCACTCGTTTTTACGTGAAAACATGCCTCCTCTCTTCTCAGGACCAAAGGTGCTCACAAGCAGCCACAGGGACTTACAGCTCAGGGAAACACATCCAAGCAGAAGGCAAAAGCGTTACCATGTGGGGAACAACTCCCCACCAAGGGATCTCCCCGAGTCTCCACCATGACAGCAACAGACGTTTCACAAAAAAAAAAAACTTCCAACATGAGTCAGACAAGCCCACGGAGCAACGCATGATGGAAGGCTTACAGGAACGACTAACACATCTTTTTGGTTATAGCATTTTCCAGTTTCAAGGTAAGAGCAGGGGAAGGGGGCTGGAGATGACACTCCATCCCAAAGGGGAAACTAAGGCAGGGAGATTTATCCAGATAAAGCACGAGCTCATAAATCCGTGGGCAGGAACCCAGGAATTCTCAGTGATGTTTGTTGTTCTCTAAATGCTTTCTAATAAATTCCCTCTTCACTACAAAGCCTGTCTGATCCAACTGTACATATTTACTTAGTCTTCTCTCAAGTGGCTTACAGACTGGCTCAGGAAAAAAAAAATAATCCCATAGAGCTTTTTCAAGAAAAGCTGGATTCCCTGGTTGGATGCAATGGCAAATTTCTTTTCATTGCACTCCAGATGGTCCTGATCCTGAAACCCACATCTACTAGACAGACTCCCAGGTTTGTGGAGGGTCCATCCACCCAGCCAAACCACGACGCATCCGAGGGGCTGTTTGGCAGAATAAAATCCTGATACCTTGGGGCAGAGATTGCCAAACAGAAAAAAAAAAATCTTTGCATAGTCTCAAAAGAAAAAAGCAGCAGCAAAACACATGTTCTCAGACCCATCAGTTCTAGAGCAAGCATCTTGTCTTGTAAGCCAGCAGTGCTTCTTCCCCTCCAGTATGTATTTCATTATTAGCTCCACATAGCAGGACTTATTCTTTTACCCTCTCAAATACATCTGCCAAGCAGCAAATTTAAGAAGAAACTCAAACCTGAATACACAGGTAAGTTTGACAGAGGGACCTATAGGGACACTTCCCCCCCTTGAAATACCTTTTTGATTTTTTTTTTCTCCTCCTAGATAACATAGTCCAGCAAATATACGTGCAATAATTAAAAGAATCAATCTTAACAACTACAGAAGTATTTTGGGACCATTCACAAACCCACCACCAGTTTGTCCATCACATGAACAGCATTTGTGTTACGTTTCATTGCCAGTAGGACAGGACAGCCCAACATAACCCAACCACCACTAACTACTGCCCACCAGGCTTATCTTCAGCAGCTCCTATCAATGGAAAGATATTTGGGGGATTTTCACAGGTTTTAGAAAAATATCCAGAAATGCTCAATGGGATGTTTTCCAACAAAGCTCTGCTCCTCTTCCCCCGTGGGTCAGCTGGTGCTCAGGAACGGGCGCAACAGGGAAGCAAAGGAGCATCGCAGGGCAGGGCTGTCCCTTGCCAGCTACCCACCCCACAGGAGCACTGATAAATGCCGGGAAAAAAAACAACCAACAAAACCTCACAACTGAAAAAAACCCCACATCTCTGTTCAAGTACACTCCTGGAAAAGCAAGACCATGTGTCGATCACCTCAGGGTGAAGAAGAGAGGAAGCCTCAGCTATTTAAGAGACTCAAGAATTTGGATGACAATCCTCAGTGCCACATCTGGCAGCCGGGGTTACTTCATTCAAGCTAAAACAACACATTAGTAGCGATTTTTTTTTTTTCCTCCCGCAACACTACTTAATGGATGAATCAAGGAGAGCAACCCTGAAGGGCAAACTTCTCTTAACCCTGTGAAAGGCATGTGAACTAAGTAGTACAACACTTCTGGGATGCATTCGGCACGTCCTGGCCTCGAGCCTAGGAACATAAATCTAATTCTTTTCCCTGGATTGAGTTCACTTCAGTCTTTCCATTGGATGCAGGCCAAAGCTCTGTCCATCCCAACGGCAGCATCCCCGCACCCCTCCATCCGCCCTCGCATGGGTCAAAGGTCTGGTCAGCTACGACTTCTGCATTGTACCGGAGGAAAGCCCAAGCCTCGGAGCTCGTCACAGCCCGTTAGGAACTCATGAGGCGTTGCCACCATGGGTTCAAGGAACCTGGACTCCTCTCACATATGGGGACTTCTCAGAACATTTTTAGCAAGAAGGAAACCTCTTCAGCCCATGGCACCATCAATTACACTCAACAGCACAGGCGGTGGTGGGGGAAGAGAGATTTCTCAGGGGAAGAGGAGTCTGAACTCACGTTCGTGCAGACAGGCTCATCATCCCCTTTTCTTGAGTTTCTTATTATAAGAAAAAAATATAAGCAAGACCCCAGAGGATCAAAAGACAAAGTGTCAGTGTCAGATGATTCATGACCGCCCAGTTCCTCTTCATTTCAAGAGTGACAAAGTAAAATAAATTAAATCCAGCTGACTAAAACAAGCCGACCTAATTCACGGAGGAACCAGGAGAATCAAAAGCGTATGACAGCGTTAGCAGGAAAGCCTTCTTTTACATGCAAACAGCCCTCACTGTGTAAATGGCCAATTAATTTATGGGAGCCAGATGTCCCTGTTTACTGCGGCTGTTTACCTTACTGCCCTGCCCTTTGATGGATTGATAGATGTCACCATTTTTCAGCAGCAGGGGAGCACCAGGGCCATTGCCTCCCAAGCTGAAAGCCCTTGCTATCCCAACCCTGATAATTTTCCTTCTTCCCAAACTACATTTTCCTATTTCCAGATTTGCTTTGCAGTGAAACATCTTTCCCTTAGTCAATGAGACCAAAGATGGTCCTCCTGCTTTTAACAACTTCTTGTACAGAAACCAAAGCCAGACTCTCCCCATACCAACATGGGCAGAGGTGCTGGTTCCCGACACACATACCACAGAGCTCCAGCATTGTTGATGCAAAATTAAATTCAATGCAGAAGAAAAAGCTTCCCCCAAACACATTGGCTCTTAATATTTAATAGCAAAAAAAAAAAAAAAAAAAAAAAAAAAAAAAAGGAAAAAAGAGCAGAGAGACATTAGATGTAGCCACACCACAGCATGAAGATAATAAGCAGAGCAAACATTTTTTTAAGGAGGATATGCCAAAGTTTTGCAGAATCAGACACTCGTTTTATATTTGCAATATGCTATAGAGTCAAATTTAAGTCTAAAGAGAACTGGAAAATTACACGAGGTTGATAGAGATCAAACTATTCAAGCCTGCTTGGCTCACTGTTTAAATCCAGAGATAAAGGCAGAACAAAAGCAGCTTAAACACAGGCAGAAACTAATTAATAGATACATTATAACAGTGAGAATGATGGTATTTTGTGCATTTTTAGCAACTACTCAGAAGTTTAATATTAAAAATGAACTTGCTTGTGAGAGAGGCTGCCACAAATCAATATCAATGTCCTTGGGCTCCATCACAGCCCAAATCAATGCACGCTGCTGGCTGCTCTGGGCACCGCACGCTCACACAGTGGCGCAACAACCAAGAGTTCAAGATGGGGAAAACGTATTATCCAGCATTCATCAGAACAGATAGGACATATCACATGAATGGCAGTATCTATTCGTCCCCTTAAACAGTCATCTGCCCTGGATTTCTGAATCAATATCCTGCTCCAGCACTGCTACATGTTAGTGCCAGTGCTCCCACACAGCCGGGCACCCCCAGCAGCCAGCTGTGCCAGCTACGTGCCTCCCTGATAAGGAACAAAATGTGGATTGAAGCTGGAATCCCACAGGGCTGAATGAGTGAAATACAGTGAATTCTCCCCACCTCCACCTCCCCTTTTTGGTTTTTTTTTTGGAAAAAAGAGAAAGAAGGGAGCACAGAGCATGGAAGCTCACATGTTCTCTAGTTTTGGGGATTTTCTTTTTTTCTTTTTTTTTCTTGTGGTTATTCTGTTTGTTTACTGATGTTATCTCTAGCTGTACTACAATAGATTCTGATCTCGGATTCCTTTGTAACTGTTAAAACACCCACTTTGATGCAAGCAGCTAGGGAGCCTGTTTAGCACCTTCACATCATACTTTTAAACTTAACAAATAACTTCACAACACTGAAGCCCTGGATCCAAAGCTCACCCCCTGCCCTCTGCTACCCAAAACTACTACAAAGTATTTTACTGCAATACATGCTATTCAATACCAAAGGTAATCCCTTTTCAAAAGCCCAAGCTTGAAAGTGTCCATGCACTTTATTTCATTATTTTATATTTTCCAGTAGCCTTTGTAACAAAACAATATTATTCACGATCACAACTTGAGGCTTTCAGCTCTATTTTTACTGAGATAAAGCTTCTATTGCTTCAATTTATCAGTTCTTACTACAAACAGATTAGAACAGAAACAAGAACTAAGCCTAATACTAATAAGGGAGAACTTGATAACGAGACCTCCATCAATCTGAGAAATGTTTCCACAGCTGAGATAAGTCAGAGACCTGAGCCCTTGTATAACTTTATATCCTTGCTTACTTAAGCATCTTTCATTGGGATTAACACAACCAGCCTAATTTCTCTGTAGGATCAGAGTAATAAATAAAACTGAATTAAGTTTTCCCATTTTTCCCATTTCATTTCTCCCCCTTGCTGCTGCTGTTCGTGGAGTTCTGCGACCCCTCAGTCAGTACGAAGCACCAACTGCTAAAAGGAAAACGATGCTCATTACTTCCCAGTCTTCCAAGTTTAAAGATCAATATTATATTATATTTCCCTCTGCAGATTTTCATCTGTTCTGTCTTCAGTTTGAAATGTTCTCAGCGGTGAACATCTGTTAGAAAATCTCTTACAAAACCCCACTTAGTCTATGGCCCTTTAATCAAAGAAGGGTGAGGGTATTAAGAATTTAAAATAATATATCCAAGTTTAAAAACAAATACATGTGTTTTCTATTTGAGAATGTGTGTTATTACTTTCACATTCTGACCTGTTAAGTACACATGCTCTACCACAAGTCTCTCTGGAATTTTGGCAAGGACCAGCACTTATTTAATACAAGGCCTTATTAATCGTAGGACTATATCGTTGATACTTTGCATTTACGCAGCACATTACATTTTCAAAGCACTCCAGCATTAAATAATTCAAACAGCCTGTATATTTGCATAGATGGATGCACACAATTGTAAAGGAAATTATGAAACGTGTTCGCATGTTTCTATCTGAAAGAAGTTATAAAAACTAAATTCTTGAGTAAATTGAAGAGAGTTCACTATTCTTGGCACTACGTTGCGAGAGAAAGCCTCAAACCAAAGCAAAATTATTCCAGCATGTTTGATAAGGATTTGAGAAGGGGATTTCTCTCACCTGCCTTGACTTGCCTTCCAGGTAGAGTTTTCCATTAGAACTGGTCATCCCGACCCCTCTACAGGCAAAGGAAAGGATTGGTCACAACTCATCTCCTCCTGAGAGCAGCTTCCAGTGAGATCCGCTGTCCCCAGAAGAGCTGGAGACACCACGGACTTTTAACTGAGTCTGGTGGACTCAGACCCAGGCAACAGGGACATTTTGGCATTCAACAGTGCATACATTTAGTCAGATGAGCTCAGCACAGTGTCTGGCCATCTCTGGCCTGTTTATTTGGAGATCATTAACTTGAAAGATTAATGCAGCACATAAAAAGACTGAAGACATTTTCTCGTTAATGAACACCGCCAGTAAAACCACGCACGACAAATTATTCTGAGCCTATCACTGACATCTGGCTACTTATAAACAAGGTTTTTCTTCCTCCAATATTCATACGAGTTTTTAGGGGTCCAAAGACTTAAATGTCTCCAGGTATCTCCCATCAGTGGTTCTAACAGGTGGAAGTTCTTCCTTTATTTTGCTATGACCAGACCCCCTCCACAAACAGACAAGACAGACCCGTTCCTGGGTCAACACAAGAGGCAACTATTTGTCCAGCTACGTGATGCTTTATTAATACCAGGAAATCTCACCTGCAGCTGTCTGAATTTGAGACATGATGTCTTTTTACTCTAGAGGCAGGGGGGTGGAGGGAAAAATAAAATCAACCTACCAATCAAGGTCTAACTTCAGACCCAACCAGAGCTCTAGTGAAATCACCAGGAGAACCTTAACATTTGGCTGGTTTGGGTTTCATAACTGCCCAGAAATTACCTTCAACAGAACTCAGCCTATGGACATGTTTCAGGAAAAAAAAAAAAAAGCTTAATTCTAACCAGAAAACCACCATTGGGTTATTTTTAATTAAAAGAGAAGGCCCAGCAAATACACAAAGCAACCACCTCAAAAGTTGGCTGACAAAAGGGTTTTACTAAAGGACACCTACTATGTCAATGCCGCTACCTGCACAGCTGCAAGCTCTTCCCAACTGTGCAAGGATTGGTCCAGGTTTTGGTGCTCACATGCCATCATAGCAACTGGGCTGCCAAATCCACAAATCCAGTTTTCTCTATGGTGGGTTAAGACTGCATGCCATTGAGCATGAAGAGGATTTAGACGTAAAAAAACCCCCACACTGGGAATGAGACTTCCAACTCTACCGCACGAGGGAGCACAGCTGTGCTGGGGGAGAAAACATTACGATGTTCTGCTCTTGTCAGTTTTGCTGACAAATACGACAGCATCAGTAAGAACTTGAGACATGAACATGTGTGGGATGATTCTTCTCCTTTTTATTACCCCACATCCCACGGTGGGGATCAGGAGAATGGTTTTCCCAGGCTGAGGATCATCTCTTGTGCTGTGCACTGGTGCCAACTCCTGTGATTTTCCTGGGGGCAGGAAACAACTGTTGGATCTGTGCTGGGGGAACTGCACGTGCTCTCTTTCCTGGCTAAAAACCCAAATCACACCAACCAAAACAGCCAGGGGCCTCTCCTTTCTCTTGGGCAGGTACTTGAAAACTGTCTATTTAACCATTCCTTGCCATCCCATAGCTTTCCACCCTCCCCTGCACACTGTGGACATCCTCCATGTGCTTTTGGAGAAGGCAGAAGACACACATACTGTTTCAAGATGTAGGTGAGTCTTAAATTTCTCGTCTTTCCCACTAATTACTCATGCCTCTCCCACACGCGTGACTATTTATCCGCACCACATTTCGCCTGTCATTTTATCACCTGGCACTCAGGCAGCTGTTGGGAAATTATAACATGATGCACCACATATATATCTTCTTGTTAGAAAACAAAGCCCAAAACCCCACGTAGTGGAGCAAAAGCCCAACCCAACCACACCCAAGTTCTTCACAACACATGTTCAGCTTGGACCTCAAGGAAAGCTCCCTGGAGAGCTCGGCACAGGTGCGTCCCACAGGCTTGTCCTGCTTTTATAAAAGCCGCTTAGCCAAACATCCCACCGCACCTTTCAAGCTACTATGACAGCTAGATCTTATTTGAGGGAGGCTCATTAGGAGGAGACAAAGGAGGGACAACGGTTGATCAGAACCATGCATTTCAGAGAGATAATTTTGAAAAAGCACAAATAAAAGAGATTATCATTTGGGAGTGCTGGTAAAAGTTGTCTCTACAAACAAAAGTTACCTCCTGGATGCATAAATATAATTAAGAATTTGTATCTGGTTCTGGTCAGATCAATTCTGCATCTACCAAAAAAAATGGGCATTTATATATGTTAAAAAACTGACAAAATTCCAACTGAAGAATACAACAAATAATCAGATAGTGAGCTGTGATTTTACAGAACAATAAACCAAGTTGGTCACACATCTCACTTTCTTCGAAGTCCACACCTGGGTTATGCCCAGCCAATACATCCTGTAAGAACTCCGAGTCTCTTTTTCCCTTGTTATTTCCCAGAAAAGCACACTCACATTTCACCCACACAATTTCTCCACTTTACACCACAGGATTTCAGTGGTTTACACCCAACAGAGATCTCAAACCTCCACTTGTCATTGTTTATCATCACAAGAACAACAAGCAGCTCGCTTTCTATGCGAGTCCATGGACCTCAACTCTCAGTGTGGACATGAAAGCGCACTTCAGAGCAACAATATTCCTGCTACAAAACCTAACACATGAACATTTGCAGAAGACTTTAAACCATATAGCTGAATCATGTTCTCAATTGAAAACAGAGTCCTAGGAAAATAAGCGCACATCTCAAAATGTTTCTTTTTTTTTTTTTTGCTTGCTTTAAAAAACCCCCGATTTCCGCAGACTCCCTAGCCTTCAGATAACTAACAGTACCCTGATGTCCCGGTGATATTCATCACAGAGACACAAGTCTGAGAGCTTCCCCATAATATCCTAGTGTGACACTTTGATACCGCCACGAAGAGCAGAGCTCAGAGGGAGGGACTGTCAGACAGAGGTTTACAACACTGTTTGACCCCAAGCCCCCAGGTCACATCATCATCATTTTCTCTTTTATGGAGACATGCTAGGATGTTAGCATATACCAAAACCTCCCTAATTACTGTGGCTTCCCTTTGGATAATAATCAGGAAAATATACGAGTCCATGAAAACTAAATGGTAAACAACACGCAAGGGAAAAAAAAAAAAACCTGGGAAAAGCACTAATATCCTTGCTCTTATTTGTGTATGTAAGAGCCTCCCTCCGGGACTAGAGCCTGGTAAAATTCCATGTTTACACTGCTTATGAAACTCAAGTATAGGGAGAACATATGATGGTACAGATTCCTTTAAAGATTTTATTGCCTTGAGTTCAGGTCTGGTAGAATTATGAAGGTCTTCCCAAGCAAAAGCAATAAAGGCTTTACAGCATCCTGGAAAGTCAGCATGTTTGTTTTTATCTTCTTTCTAGTCTTGTTCTTCTGCCTCTACCCCTTTGAAGTTTGCTGCAGAATAGAAATGTTTTGGTGTTTGATGGCAGTAGCCAAAAAAAAAAAAAAAAAAAAAGAAAAAAAAAATTAACCCTTTTAGAAAAGGGGACAGTGGGCAAACCTAAGGGTAACTATTAGAGCAGAGTCACCCATCCCTCTATCTTGTCTGTATGGGGAAAATAACTGCTACTGACAACTTCCACCAAAATAAAATTTGTTTGGACTACAAAAAGGAAATCTGCCAATACAGCTGGAGGAGCAGCATTATCCTGCCTTTGCAGCACCAGTCACTTTTCAAGCACGGCCATCAAAGGCGGCCAACAGCTGAACATTAAGTTTCACCCTATACAACACATACAACCCCAGAGATTTGGAGCCCCCAAATAACATGTGACCACCTGTTCCTGGGCAGACGCATCCCGCATGGCACTCATACCAGTGCGCTCACGCTGGGGATACTATTTCATTGCCATACGCACCAGCCATAAATCAAAGCAAGAGCCTTTTAGTTAGTGTCGTTAGCACCAAGCGTTGCATTTACATCTGCAAGCTGCAGAAAGAGTTGTGATGCTAGCAGCTCACAATTCCCTTGCGTGCTTCCAAATGAAAGATTAAAACAAGTAACGTAACCTAATGGGCAGCGTCAAGCCCAGAGCTCGAATTCCTCCTTTTGCTTTTGATCTGCTGCTCATATTTAAAGACCTCCCAGGTTCTGAAGCTGTCCCATCAAGAGGCTGGAGAATGACAGCTGCAAACCTCGTGCTGCCCATCAAAGCCAGTCCAGAGTCTAAGAGCCCTTGAGAAGGGCTTTGCTTATTTTTATTGCAACATACAGTATTTCTCTCCTGTGTTTATTCCCCCAACTCCTCCTCTCCACACACGTGTAACTGACCCCTCCGTTGACTTTTAGCTAATCTGGCCAACTACTACCGAGACCATGAACCACACAGATTAGATTACAGACACTTAAAATATCTTCTAAAGTAAAGAACAGTCCTGACTGCTTGTTTCATTCTTAAAGTCATTCTGGTGTTCAGGACTGGGAGGTCAGTTATTGACAAGGAAGTATTACTGGACTCAGAGAAGACAAACTGTTTCCTCTCTGACCCTTCAGGAATGACCGCTCACTCCTCAGCTATGAATGTCCTCAGGACAGAGCAGCTTCAGCAACGGGGAGGTCTACACGCCCTGCCCCGAGCAACAGCAGCCATCGTATAGTTGTGCCAATGGCTTTCTCTCCAGCTCAACTCCTGGCTCCCTGGCAGCCATCCTCAAAACCCAGCAACAAAGAGGGAAGGGAAAAGTACAGATCTGCTTTGGTGGCTTTTCCAGTACAAAATAATTTTAAGAGAAAATTCTGCTTTCAGAGGAAAAAAAGCAATTCAACAGCTTTGGGAAGTGAACATGCAAGTGCCATCCATAAGCAAAATCCATTCCCTCCTTGGAAACCAAGCAGTTCACAGTCCTGCCAGGTAAATTTTACCCTTATTAGCATTGCTTGGATTTTTTGGCATTGCTGTGTTATCCCACCCCAGCCATGCACCAGAACCACAGCAAGTACTGCACACACACAGGGCAAAGGTACCCCTTACCCAAAAAGCCTTCAGTTCATGAGGTAACAGCCCAACCAAACCAAGACAAGAGCACAAAACCCCAATGATCAGTGCAGTATCAATGCCCTAGCAGCAAAGCCTTTTTCTTTAATTATATATTTTTTTAATCTTGATAGCTGGAGAGATTTACGAGTGGGAACGGGGATGGGAATGATGAGATGGCTTTGCAGATGTCTATGCACACCTCCTCCCAAGCATGAAGGTGCTTGTTTGAAAAATGTGAGAATTGAGCAATAGAAGAGCTGGCATAAGCCCCGTGTTATTTTTGGTGAAGATCATTTGTTTTTCTACCAAGTTGCAACGCTAACTGAGGTAATGCAGACAGAGTCTTTGCTCTGAGCTGACTGTACAACTCCACGTCTGAAAACTGAGCACATATTTGTTTCTAAATACAAACAGAAATAAACTTTTGCACATGTTGACAATCAATTACAACCTAACATGCAAATCTGAGTTCAAGAGACCTATAGGATCAAAAAAAGCCATGTCAGCATTAAATGGCTCCACATTCACAACTTTGGCAAGTAAACCAGCAAGAGCTGGACACAACTCAGTCTGGCAAAGAAAGTGACTCGCTAACATCAAAAACAGGCAGCAAGAGACCAGGGCACCTCTCGTCTCCCAGAAAACGTGGCTCATGATGGTAACTGCTGTGAGTTGCTGATGTCTGACGGGGTTCATGGGCTGCACATGCTGTGCACAGGGTATCAACCAAGCTCCCGAAGCGCAGCAAGCGACGTGATTAAAGGGAAAAACCACTATAATCCCATGTTAAGTCTGCCCTGCTACTTAAGGCATGAACACGCTCTTCCAGCAGTCAAGGACATGAGCCATCAGCACAAAGAGGTCCCACGCCTGGCCCCTGGCACCAACTGCCATGGCAAGGACAGGGACCCCAAGGAGACACCAGGCTTCTGGTGGGGACAGCTACAGGACCTCCACCTCCTTCTGCCCCAAGGCACAAGATCCTCAGCATGTGAGGTGAGCGACCATCACACAGCAGCTCCTGCAACAGGACATTTCCACCTGCAGCAGGAGGAAAGGGAGAGCAAAGAAAACCTCAAGAAGATCCAAACCCAAACACTAACAGGGGTAAAAAAGCAGTAAGAAGTGAAGCGAGCTGAGAAAATGGGAGGAAGAAATGAAGTCATCCTAAGCAGCCCATGCACTTTTCTTCAATGACCTACAGACAACACCATACAGATGGAAGAAGATACCTTTCCTGCTCCTTTAAGGCCACGGAACAGCTTACACACATCATCTACTTTAAAAAGCATTCAGTACGAGGCCACAGGAGAACTTGCTTCAGGAATATTGGAGGAATATCAGGATTTTTTTAACCGTCTCTTTGGAACTCCATAATTAAATAATAAACATCTCGTATAATTATAGCTGTATCTACATAAACTGAAGAGGTCAACAAGTTGCATCCCATTAAAAGAACGCTGCACAAAGCAGAAATGCATCTCACTCTTTCAAAAAGCCACCAGGAATTGGTCCACTAATGACTTGGAAGGTCTTTCTTTAAGATAAGGGAACATCCGGTTTGACAAAATCGCCAAAACTGTTATTATTAGTTCTTAAACTAATGGTTTACAAATGTCTGCTTATTAGCCATCCCCAAAATAAATACACTACACATACATATGCAGTTTTTTTTAAAGGACACATTATATAAAAATCATAACAGAAGGAGAAAGAAAGGAACAAACTTCTTGTAAAATAAAGAAAAAATATGCAGAATTAAGTTTAGTAATTCAAGCCAGGAGAGAGACCTGCACAGCAGATATCCGATCTATTATTCACAAAGGAGGATTAAACAAAATTGTAATTAAAAAAACCCAAGAATTTACTTCTTTAGTATTTAAACTCATGGGGAGACAATGCAAAAAAGGAAAAAATCTTCCTTTCCAAATGTTTTTTTCTGGTAGTTCGCTAGAGTTCTCACAAGACCATCAAGTGTATGGTAACAAAGCTTCAGTATCACTCTGGGAAAAAAACATCCTCAGAAGGTAAAACACTCCAGGCTTCAACCTGTCAGCTCTCACAGGGTGAGCGGCACCCACCACGTACCGTGACTTGGGAGCAGAGGTGCAAAATAAACAATTACTATTTGCAATGATTTATACTAAAAAAGCCAAAGCCCTGAACGCCATTCCTCAGAGCATTTTTTTAAGCTCGCATCCCCGCGAGGTAAGGCAGGCTGAGCAGCCCCAGCTACCTCCTGGGAACAAAACATCTGCAGCACATCAGCAAGGTCACCTCTGGCCCCTCCAGGAGATCATCACTTTTCTCAGTCCGTCCTTAATCTGAACACACACACATACATACCAAATAGCACATAACGGCACACACGTCTAACCCGAGAAGGCTCTTCTGCCAACCCAACAGGCGCTGGGCGTGCACAGAGAGGACAAACACCTGGAGGACATGGCTGCAAACACTACGTGCAGCAGAGGAGGATGCAGATGGGCTGTTGGATGGGGATGGGCCATTCCTGTCCCTCAACTCCCTATTCCCACCCATGCAGCCAGTCCTGGCCACAGGCACTGCACATTTCTCCAGTTTCCCTTGCCCACAACCTCATTCAGCTTGGACAGGAGATCACAATGGCACAACACAGTGTCTAAACAAGGCTTAGCTGAAACTAAGGCTCAGACTGAGGAAAGCCTCTTCCATTTCCCTTCAGTCACGCCCCGACGAACTGGGAATCCTTTGACAAACTGCTCAGAAGCCCTCTCTAGTGATGCTGTGAGCTGTGTTGCTCAACTCTGGAAAATTTAGATAGAAAGTTTTGGGAAAGTGTTTAAAAATATCCTCTCATACATCGAATACCACCAGGAAACGACAAGAGGACACTTGTATTGTTAGCCTCAAGTTCTGGACAGCATCGTGCAGTTTTTGGTGAGGGCTAATGGGCAAACTACTTAAGACAGCAACAAGGACACAGCTACAAAGATAATCCCTGTGGGCTTTTAACAAGCAATGTGTTGGATTTCCTGCAGCATTCATCCTGCTCCTACCCAAGTACAAACACCACAGCACTCCAGCTACAGCATCCAGTCCAACAGACATTTAGATTCCCCTTTTGAAAGGGCCACAGGTTTATTTTTTTGGCTTCGCTAGGAACAAAACGAAGTGGAAACTCTTCCAAGCACATCCAAAGTCTTCTGCTTTTGTGCACGTCTGGAGAGTCACCGCGGGCTCTTGGCAGGCTGGTCCTTAGTGCTCCCCAGGCACCCCTGACCTCCCAGCCCCTTCATTTCCTGCCCTGGCTTCTGAGATAGCTGGCTTGAGAAAGCAGCAGGACGGGGAAAAAAAATAAGATACCTAAAGCTGTGCTTCCCTCTCCACGCTCCCCGGGAACCCCAGCGTGTGCTCAGGCTCCCTGGGAAGCAGCTTCATGGGGAGGTGGAAGAAAAAAGTGCTGAGCGTCTGTGAGCTGCTGTGTGTTATTTCTTGCACAAAACTGAACCCAGAACAAACAAAACCCCGAGAGGCAGCATCAGCTGGGGGCTGGCAGAGAGCGAGCAGCTCACTTGCCTCGAAGGAAGGCCACGCACTAATGAATGAGGTGTAGCACTATGGAAAGACCTCATCCCACTCCTTCTCCCCATCCAAAAAGGGTACGGGATGGCTATGCAATTTTTTCCCCGCCCTCCTATTCATTAGGAGACCACTCAAATACCTTCCCTTCCAGCTAATGTACCACTGCAAATGAAAAACCCACAAACACAAGAGCCAGTTTGGCAGAGCAGGACTCCTGCGGGCAGGGAAAGGCACAAGCACGCTATGGTTAAGAGAAGAAAACGCACAGCCCTGTTACCTCTGATATTTGTGGTGCTACTGGGCATCCCAGCTAGCTTGGCCCCAGTTCTTTAAACACCATAAAAGTGTGCTTTTATTTTTTAATTTTTTTTTTTTACTTTTTTTTTTTTTACAAGAGCACAAAGCATGGGGAGAGTCATCCCACATGCTCATCCCATCCCATGCCATGCCACCACAGTTGTCCTGTCGGCTCAGCGTTAGCAGCACCAGGGGACCAACTCAAAGGTGTTACCACCAGCAAGAAGATGTGCAGTCCCAGTCAAACACTGTTTTAGTTTCATCAACATTAGCAATGGCTACTGTTTTCAAAATCTTATGCTAGAATGGGCATTTTCCTCAAATGTTCCTGGAAGCTGGACACTGCATGAAAAACCCACTTTCCACCAGGAAAGTTTCCCATCCCCATGGCCAAACGCAGCTGGGAAAATGAGGACCTGAATGCAACAGGGGACTATACAACTTGAAAAGGTTTCAAAGATTCACCACAGTTCAAGGGTAAGGCCACAAGTTAGCGATTCCATTATCTATTCCATTGTTAAAAATCAAAGCCCTTCTTTAACAAGGTAAAACCCCACTACGAGTATACAAATACTCATTTAATACATAACAAATGGTAATTCTGCCCTGCAACCCTTGTGCAGTCTGTCCCAGTAAAATGTATGCTGATGGAGCAGGACCAGTAAGAGCTGGTACAGGAGAAATGAACCCCCAGCCCATGCCTGCACCGGTGGATGTCCAGCAAAGCTGGGAAGCAAGGCAGGAAACACCTCAGCCATAGCTTTCAGTGTCTACGTGGTTCAAATTTCTCTGGCTTGGAGGAAAAAAAGGCTCTGGGGAGCTAGCAATTTCTAACGAACCTGAAAAATCAAATAAAGGAACACAATGACCCTATTAGCACTAAAAGTCTACAAACCCAGGGAAGATGGAATTCATATACAGCAACACAACGAGAGTGAAAAGTTTTGATACACAGCACAGTATGTTCTTCCTCTAATTTCAAGCAGTAATATGGAAGTGTCATCAGGACAAAGCTAAGTTCTCTGGGGCTTTTCTTGATGCTCCTTTTTCTTCCGGAAAGGAGTACAAAAGGTCGATGACTGATGAAACAACAAAGAAACGGCTGCTCAGAGCAGGGTGCCGGGAGGCAGAGCTTGAGGGTCACTGCAATGTCATTTCTGCACCTTAGAAGAGAAAGCTCCCGGTCATCTCCAAACCTGGAGTACATGGTCCTTCACCGAGTCTCTGGGAGTTGGGCAAGACGCTGGTTCTGGAGGGGCTGTACCACCACAGGCATTTGGCTAGATGCCACCATGGTGGAAGCAGCTCCGCAGCTCCTGAGGCTGTGGGATTCGGGACATTGGGCTGAACAGAGCTGGTGATGCAGGAGAGGTGAACAGCCCTGATTGTCACTCTCTGGATGCTGGGGGGAAGGGTTACAATTTGGGAGCACAAAGGAGAAAAAAAAAAAAATCAGGGGAAAGGGGGGAAAATGCCACAGGAGCAGAAAGGGATGTCCTGATCAAGTTCCTTCAGTTAAATAGAAGGCACTAGGAACATGTTACCCATTTTGTCATTTCCCTGCCTTCTATAAAGCTGAAAAATTGGATTTTTTTCTCTTTTCCTTCAAGCCTTTTCTTCAGGAAATACAGAGCGTGTTTCCTTAGTGCTACAGCACCACGAAATGCAGGATACCATCAGTGCACCGCTTCATCCAGCACTGCTGGAACATCGAAGCAAAACCACCAGGGCAACAAGATGAGGCTGAATGATTCCCTTTGGGAGCAGGAGCCTGAATGCCAGACTTCGTACACATGCCATAAACCACCAGCCTCCTCCAGATTGAGACAGGAGTCACCACTAAGGGCTATAAAGAGCTTCCTTTGCAGTGGAGCATTCGTGTACGCTGCGCAGATCAAACCATTTTTTTTTTATGTAGGCCACATCAAAATCATAACACAGAATTTTCCATCTTTTTACCCAAAACACAGGCGAGCACAGGAAATGCCATACAACCTCCAAACTCACCCTAGATTAGGAAGGGACAGGAATCTGACTCGAAGGCAAAAGGAAAAATAATTTTGCCATCCCTGGCACAGATTAAAACCAGGATGAGAACCACTTCTGCTGTTTCTCTGCCCTGCGGCACCCGACCTGCCCTGCACGAAGGGCTGGCTTGTCCGATGCCTGGCGAGGCTTCAAAGGAGGGCAGAGCCCGAGGGGTAAAGCGCTGGCGACCACAGGACAGTGTCCTTCGTCACAGAGAGGGGTGGGGAGCAGAGGCACAGCTTCCTCCAGCACGACAGGAAGGAAGAAGAGCCACCATATGGAAAGGGACCATGATGGAAAAGGACTAAGAGCCCTATGAGACAACTGCGTGGTGCCACACGTATGGACAGTGCCACCCTTGGGGTCCCAGAGCTTCTTCCAGCTGCAGAGACAGACCCCTGACATGACCACAGCCTCCCAGCCCACTCCAGAGACACCTCAACAGGCACATGGGTGCATCACGCCCCATAAGCTTCTTTGCCACTATTTTATCCTAGATGTGACAAGACATTTTTTTCACTTCCAGCTTATAACCTCCCCTCCCCACAGCTTGGAATTGTGAAGTTTGCAAAGAAAAAGCAAATGGGTTATGTTCAATGGGCAAAACAAAGGCAAAGCTCCAACTTGCCTAAGTTTGTAGCACCTAAGTCATACAAAAAAAAAAAATATATCATTACAATTCCTGGCATTATAGCTTAGGGTTTTATTTGTTTTATAATAAGGTATTAATTATTTGAATTGCTAGAAACAGTTCTGGGGTGTCACCCAAGCCCCAGGCTGCTAACCAGCTCCTCTGTAGGTTGTAGTCAGCTTAATAACCAGCGACCAGCCCAGAAACACTGCCTCACTGATGCTGATGACATGAAAAGAGGCACTTCCAGTTCTGACACTCTGTGGGACTTCATCTTGTCTAATCCTTCCCAAACTAACTGCTTGTTTTTACTCTGTAATTGTTGTCCTAAAGGACTAATCACAAAACAAGGAAGAGTTGGCGAACGCACCAGAGCTAACACTGAGTGAGATCTTTACCCCAGCGGGGCTTGTCCGAGTTTTATTGAGTCTGTTGCCACTTGCCTTCTGGATCACTGGTGCATCCAGACAAATTCATACCACCCCACTGCTGTACAGTGACGTTAATAAACCCAACCGTAAGCACGGATGCTGTGCTGAATCCTTACTTGCTGTGTTCTGAGAACAGCACAGCCTACCTCTGTGCAACGTCAAGCCTAGGCTAC
>WKFP01014840.1:1411103-1429096 GCA_011057875.1 Pterocles orientalis | reverse complement strand
TCCCACATGCTCATCCCATCCCATGCCATTCCACCACAGTTGTCCTATCGGCTCAGCGTTAGCAGCACCAGGGGACCAACTCAAAGGTGTTACCACCAGCAAGAAGATGTGCAGTCCCAGTCAAACACTGTTTTAGTTTCATCAACATTAGCAATGGCTATTGTTTTCAAAATCTCATGCTAGAATGCGTGTTTTCCCCCAAATGTTCCTGGAAGCTGGACACTGCATGAAAATCCCACTTTTCACCAGAGAAGTTTCCCATCCCCATGATCAAACACAGCTGGGAAAATGAGGACCTGAATGCAACAGGGGACTATACAACTTGAAAAGGTTTCAAAGATTCACCACAGTTCAAGGGTAAGGCCACAAGTTAGTGATTCTGCTATCATCTATTCCATTGTTAAAAATCAAAGCCCTTCTTTAACAAGCTAAAACCCAACTACAAGTATACAAATACTCATTTAATACATAACAAATGGTAATTCTGCCCTGCAACTCTTGTGCAGTCTGTCCCAGTAAAATGTATGCTGATGCAGCGGGACCAGTAAGAGCTGGTACAGGAGAAATGAACCCCCAGCCCATGCCTGCACCGGTGGATGTCCAGCAAAGCTGGGAAGCAAGAGGGGAAACACCTCAGCCATAGCTTTCAGTGTCTACGTGGTTCAAATTTCTCTTGCTGCTCTGCTTGGAAGAAAAAAAGCCTCTGGGGAGCGGGCAATTTCTAATGAACCTGAAAAATCAAATAAAGGAACATGATGACCCTATTAGCACTAAAAGTCTACAAACCCAGGGAAGATGGAATTCATATACATCAACATGAGAGTGAAAAGTTTTGATACACAGCACAGGATGTTCTTCCTCTAATTTCAAGCAATAATACGGAAGTGTCATCAGGACAAAGCTAAGTTCTCTGGGGCTTTTCTTGATGCTCCTTTTTCTTCCGGAAATGAGTACAAAAGGTCGATGACTGATGAAACAACAAAGAAACGGCTGCTCAGAGCAGGGTGCCGGGAGGCAGAGCTTGAGGGTCGCTGCAATGTCATTTCTGCACCTTAGAAGAGAAAGCTCCCGGTCATCTCCAAACCTGGAGTACATGGTCCTTCACCGAGCCTCTGGGAGTTGGGCAAGACGCTGGTGCTGGAGGGGCTGTACCACCACAGGCACTTGGCTAGATGCCACCATGGTGGAAGCAGCTCTGCAGCTCCTGGGGCTGTGGGATTCGGGACATTGGGCTGAACAGAGCTGGTGATGCAGGAGAGGTGAACAGCCCTGACTGTCACTCTCTGGATGCTGGGGGGAAGGGGTACAATTTGGGAGCACAGGGGGAAAAAAATCAGGGGAAAGGGGAAAAATGCCACAGGAGCAGGAAGGGATGTCCTGATCAAGTTCCTTCAGTTAAATAGAAGGCACTAGGATCATGTTACCCATTTTGTCATTTCCCTGCCTTCTATAAAGCTGAAAAATTGGATTTTTTTCTCTTTTCCTTCAAGCCTTTTCTTCAGGAAATACAGAGCGTGTTTCCTTAGTGCTGCAGCACCACGAAATGCAGGATACCATCAGTGCACCGCTTCATCCAGCACTGCTGGAACATCGAAGCAAAACCGCCGGGGCAACAAGATGAGGCTGAATGATTCCCTTTGGGAACAGGAGCCTGAATGCCAGACTTCGTACACATGCCATAAACCACCAGCCTCCTCCAGATTGAGACAGGAGTCACCACTAAGGGCTATAAAGAGCTTCCTTTGCAACGGAGCATTCGTGTACGCTGCACAGATCAAACCATTTTTTTTAATGTAGGCCACATCAAAATCATAACACAGAATTTTCCATCTTTTTACCCAAAACACAGGCGAGCACAGGAAATGCCATACAACCTCCAAACTCACCCTAGATTAGGAAGGGACAGGAAACTGACTCGAAGGCAAAAGGAAAAATAACTTTGCCATCCCTGGCACGGATTAAAACCAGGATGAGAACCACTTCTGCTGTTTCTCTGCCCTGCGGCACCCGACCTGCCCTGCACGAAGGGCTGGCTTGTCCGATGCCTGGCGAGGCTTCAAAGGAGGGCAGAGCCCGAGGGGTAAAGCGCTGGCGACCACAGGACAGTGTCCTTCGTCACAGAGAGGGTTGGGGAGCAGAGGCACAGCTTCCTCCAGCACGACGGGGAGG
Source organism: Pterocles orientalis (assembly GCA_011057875.1). Lineage (NCBI taxonomy): Eukaryota > Metazoa > Chordata > Aves > Pterocliformes > Pteroclidae > Pterocles > Pterocles orientalis. Next base: position 1,426,927 of record WKFP01014840.1, on the reverse strand, counting down.
AAGAAGAGCCACCATATGGAAAGCGACCATGATGGAGAAGGACTAAGAGCCCTGTGGGACAACTGCATGGTGCCACACGCATGGACAGTGCCACCCTTGGGGTCCCAGAGCTTCTTTCAGCTGCAGAGACAGACCCCTGACATGACCGCAGCCTCCCAGCCCACTCCAGAGACACATCAACAGGCACATGGCTGCATCACACCCCATAAGCTTCTTTGCCACTATTTTATCCTAGATGCGACAAGACATTTTTTTCACTTCCAGCTTATAACCTCCCCTCCTCACAGCTTGGAATTGTGAAGTTTGCAAAGAAAAAGCAAATGGGTTATGTTCAATGGGCAAAACAATGACAAAGCTCCAGCCTGCCTAAGTTTGTAGCACCTAAGTCATACAAAAAAAATATCATTACAATTCCTGGCATTATAGCTTAGGGTTTTATTTGTTTTATAATAAGGTATTAATTATTTGAATTGCTAGAAACAGTTCTGGGGTGTCACCCAAGCCCCAGGCTGCTAACCAGCTCCTCTGTAGGTTGTAGTCAGCTTACTAACCAGCGACCAGCCCAGAAACACTGCCTCACTGATGCTGATGACATGAAAAGAGGCACTTCCAGTTCTGACACTCTGTGGGACTTCATCTTGTCTAATCCTTCCCAAACTAACTGCTTGTTTTTACTCTGTAATTGTTGTCCTAAAGGACTAATCACAAAACAAGGAAGAGTCGGCGAACGCACCAGAGCTAACACTGAGTGAGATCTTTACCCCAGTGGGGCTTGTCCGAGTTTTATTGAGTCTGTTGCCACTTGCCTTCTGGAACACTGGTGCATCCAGACAAATTCATGCCACCCCACTGCTGTACAGTGACGTTAATAAACCCAACCGTAAGCACGGATGCTGTGCTGAATCCTTACTTGCTGTGTTCTGAGAACAGCACAGCCTACCTCTGTGCAACGTCAAGCCTAGGCTACGCACAAGGGCAGACCATCAGCAGTGAACCAAACACACCTTGTTTCTTCCCAAGTCCAGAACACGGTTTCTTCTCAGACTAGAGCTGAGCAATCATGGAGAGAAAACAACGCCACGGGTCCGGCTGGCACTCCTGCTTCAGGAATGTCTGTGGGCAGCACACACAATCCTTCCAAATTGCATGGCAGTTAAAAGCAAACACAACAATGAGGCTGTCCGCAGCCCAGCCACGCAATCCATGCCGGGAGGCTCAGACGCGGCCCCACCAGCAGCGAGAGGCGCTGAGCATGATGCTGTTTCACAACAAGCCGCCCGGGCTCAGACCACTAACGCTCCCATCCAAGAGCTGACCTCTCTGAATCCCAACTGGTGACTTGCGTGTTGGATCATCCTTTCTGGAGGAGCATTCTCCTTCCCGTGATGGCAAGGGCCTGAAGAAGCCACTGGTGTCTTTGATCCCTTTCTCTCACCACAACACTAGGTAGTCAAGATTTTAGTATTTTTGAAAAATGTGACTACTCTCCATGCCAACATACCCATGCCTGACACAAAGTAAGCAGAAACCTAAACATGAGACTGCAACACAGTGCTGCTCTCAGGCAGCGAGACCAAGCAAAACCTCTAAAGACCACTGCAGCGAAGATTTATTTTAAATAAAAGCAAAGCAAAAAAAATAAAATCATTAGCAGCCACTTACAAAAGGTTCCGAGAACTATACACAAAAACTCAATCCAAAGCCAGCTCCTAATGACAGAAGTTCCTATAAAGAAAAGTTCTTTGTGCAAAGAGCAGAAAAGAAAGATTCCTGTGTCACTAAGCCTCTTTCTCCAGCTTTTCACCAGTCAGAAAACACCTCATTAACAGTTAATGTCTACAGAATGGTTATATTTTACCACCACCTGATTTTTTTAAGCTTACCCAGCCTTGTCAGTAGACATTGAGAGCCTGACCACAGCACTGACTATAACCTGTCTGTCAATATTCCCACCTTTCAAATACAGTTGGAGACCATTTAAGCACCCCCACACCCCCCCATTAACAGCTACTTACATGCCACTCAAGGCTGAAGTTCATCATTTATGATCAGATACTTTTAAATCCCTATGAAACATCTTTATTTAAAAACCAGCAGGCAACACAGATGCAGTTTATCTGTCAATAAACAACTAACCCAGCCTTTCCCCTCTGAACTGCTCTCATTTCTCTAAGGGTAGATCGAACTTTCACCAAAGAACATGAAGTTTATTGATTTTATGCTTTCTCTTCTCATTTTAAGACTTCCCCCCTTGCCACACTCCTCTCCCGTAGGCACAACATCCATCAGCAGTGACAGATTATGTCACCTGCAATTTCTCGCTTTTTCACTCATGACATTCAAAAGCAGCTGGTGACACGAGCTGGGACCCTTGTACGCTCCCTCAGTCCAATATGAGCTGCAACTCCAACACCTCCCCTCAAGAAAATGTTGTTTGGGATTGAGGACCAATAAACAATAAAGAAACTGAGAAAATGTCAACCCACGTGCCTCTGGCATAGATTAAAACAAAAGGAATGGAATAAGAGACGCTTTCAGGTCTGCTTTGCTCCTGGACAAGCTTTTGCAGTTATTTGGGTTTGTACAGGATGTGTGCACAGAAGAGGGATGGACCAAGCAGAACTTTTACGGCTGGCGTAAGACACCAACACCTGCTCTCAATCTTTCCCCAAAGCCCAGGTCTATTGCTCTACTCAGTGCCCAAACACACATGAAAAATGGCAAAGCAGCTTCTGTGCAGCCACGCAAGAAAGAAGCCTGTTCACATTAGCTCTCACGCTCAATCCACCAGGCTCCAGCGGTCTGAGTTTGCCAGATAAGCTCTGAGCAAGAATGTGAAGTCTGGGTGCTGCTCCAAACCCAAACCTGAAAGCTCTGCTGCTGGCCCATCGCTGCTTGACTGGCGCAGTCCGTGATGGATGACTTGCCACTGCTTGGAGTCTTACAGAGGAGATTAGATATCTCTCTAAAATGAGAGGGTTTAATCTGGTTTCTGGAAGAAATCCTGCAGTGGGGGATATCAAACACAGACTTAACAACCCTAATAATTCTTTCTGGCCTTGAAAAAAATCTAGTCTAATCTGGGGGGGTGTCAGGCATCTGTTATCCAGAGCTGAGATTACAACCCTGTTGCTCCTATGCAATCACATAAACCTACATAAAATCTCACAAGACTTATCTCAAAGGAAAAAAAAAAAAGACAGGATAAATATGAGATATTTAATAACTACTGACCTGCTGATCAACAGATGGCCACTGCAAACTACAGCGCATCTAAAGCCCTTTTCTTCCAAAATCCAGACAAACCTTGACTAAGCTGTCATCACACATCCTTGGGTGGTTTCAAAGGGACCAATAGCTCCAGCCCCGAGCTGGGGGGAGTCAGGGACTCCTTACACCCACCCCTGCCCAACTCAGGGCAATGCATACCCCCACCCAACATCCCAAGGACACGTTGACCTTTATTGGAAGATGACACCGTGTTTTCAGTGATCAGATATTATTCCCTATCATACCTCCTCAAAAGAGGAGCCACACAAGATCGCAGCTCACACTAGCTTTATTTAGTGAAGAATGACTAATGCCAGATAAAGTCAGATTAAAAATCAACTACACTCACTACTGCTTGGACTCTTATTTCCCTGAAGTCACGAGCACGCCAACACAAATGGTGCAACTAGATCATAATGTTCCTCTCGGAGCCAACCAAACTCAGCAAAGCCTGCATGATGCTGCAGAACCTCTCCCTGTAAGTGGTTCAAGACCTTCTTCCAATTTGTGGGCTAAATCTGCTCATCCAAAGGCTCGTTTGAAATGAAATATTTAACGGCAGATTGACACTTTGATGCAAACTGCTGTCATGACACTGTTGTAAACTGGATGTCATCACAAAATAAAAGCTTCACTTTGAGTTAATGTTTCATTAAGACCGAGCACTTCAAGATATTTTAATTAAAAGAACCAATGCTTTTCATTATGTGCAGTTCCAAATTACCTCCCCCCAAATCTATCTTTTTTTGTGGGTCTCATATTATAAACATTTTACTCTGTAATATAAAACTCACAGATACCATCTACATTCTGACAACTGTTTCCTAGAGGGGCATGGTATGGACACTTCTGGTGTCTCCACCTCTACACCCGCACAAAAAGCCATTTCTTTCCCCCACCATTTATTCCACGCACTCACAACCATGGCCAGCCCAGGTCCAACAACCTTGACCTGTTATCAGAAACACGCACCACACGTCCCTCCTCACACCCCAGGGAGGTACTAAGCACCAGATGAACCAAGTCACACCTTCCTTGACATCCACTGAATAGGAAAAAGGCTTTGAGATGCCGAAACCTGCTTCCCCTGTTATTTCAGCATAACTGATTTTGAACTAACAAAGTGTAACCTTATTACTGAAGGTTTAATTACTGAAGGTTTAATTACCTTAGTGCTTTTACAGACATAGCCAGTGTATTAATCTATCTAGATTTAAAAGGCTTAACACTTCATGGAGGAGGAAGAAAGGCAGAAGACCACATCAAAGGGACTGGCAGGGGATTCGTTTCACATTCATTACCAGGAGGGCTGACGTCGAGTGTGCAAACAGCACCAGAGAAATTCACCGCAGAGATAACGGGCCGCACAAGGTGTTGCGGCACCAACCCTGCTGCTGTTCCCCTATTTCTGGGGGACATCCCTCTTTCACAGCAGGGGATGGGAGCTCTGGGGCTCAGTGTGACCAGAGGAGCCAAATCTGCCAGGAGCTCCCAGTGGGGCAGGATACCGGCACCAGCGACCGTATCTCCCTAATCACCAAGGTGTTGAAGGAGCTCAAAAACACTCCTCAGGGCTTCCCACTTACCCCGATAAGCGCAGATAGTGCAGTTTGCAAACGTGCTAAGGACCTGAAACCCCGACTGTGTTCAGCCAAGCTCGGAGGCTCAGCACCGTTGGGTTACAAAGAAAAGCCACCAAAACATTATGAATTTTAAAGCAGCCCGAACACGTATCACTCACGTTGCATTCAGGCCAAACCCCATCCTCCAATGTGCACAATCATCTCTTCTAGAGAACACGAGCATTTACGAACAGTCAGCCTTTTAAAGATGAGCCTTTGATCTTGTTCCCAGTTATTTATTGAGATTCACCCCAGAGAGCAGTAAAATGTATGAACTAGTGGGAGAAGGCAGATTTTACATTTTACCAAGTTTAACAGAGCACAGAAAGCCGTATGCATTTTAAATAAGACAATTGGTGCCAGCTCCGTTGAAATACAACCGTACATTTTTGAGCAGAAGTCCAAAGCATTTCTAGCCAGTTGGGATATCTCTGTATCCTTCACAGCCTCTCTGCTCTCCTCCATTCACCTCCAACCCAAAGCAGTGTTAACAGCAAAGGGAAAGCATGGAGGTGTATTGTACATCGGTCCAAACGGCTTAACAAACCTGCTCCAATAACACAGCCACACATCCACTCCCTTCGCAAGCCCAGAGACCCAAGCAGGGTATTTACCTCTTCATTTACATTCAGCCCTAATCTAACATGTCATGCAAATGGCACAGGAGGGAAAACGAAACCAAAAAACCTCCCAGCCCCTTTCTTAGCCCTGAACTACCAGACCATCTGCAGTTTCAAAGAAATTCTAGCAAGCGCAGCTCAACATCTGCACCCCATTAAGATCTAATTTGAAACAATTGCTATTCGCTATCTCTCCTGTTTTTCCTGGGTATGGCACAGCTTTGATGTCTCCCAGTTGACAAAAATACATAAGAAATAGGCATTAAAAAATATCAACTGGAAGGTAGGAATTCGTTCACATGAACAACAGGTATCAGTGTTCGGCAAACACAATCCAGAGCCCCGAGCTCACACCTCCCCCGGACACAACTACTGTACGGGGCAGGCACATGTTGCTTTACCTCTTCATAACTATCATGTTATGAGGAACTGCAGCCTGCTTGAAGGCAACTGGCTGTTCCAGCCCGGATTTGGGAAAAGAGAATTCAGAGTTATCGCTGGGACAGCATTATCATAATTTGTTCTGCAAAACTTTGTGACAATTGCAAGTTTGACTTCGGCAAGGCATTGTAAACCAAAACAGGAACCCAGGTGATTCGTCCCTTGCAGATATGACCAGTATTTTTTCTTTTAATTCCTCATACTTCAACTCTGACTTTGGACCTCTGGTGAGGTCCATCTTTTCTGAATATACATTTTGCATAAGTTGCTCACTGACATTTTAAAGGAAGGGCAATTAAATCAGAGTGAATTAATTTCAAGTTCAATACAGTAGATGCCTGGTATTTTAATCAACAGGGCAATAGCTTTCCACTAGTTTAACCCACAAGAGAATATGAATGTGTTATGAAAAACCATCCATCAGCTTCCAAATAATCCACGTAGTCGAAAAGCTGACATTCTCCCCATGTGTTTAATCCTATGTGACTCATACACTTATTTTTATCCTTATAATGAAATTATTATTACTGGAAAACTTCTCTTTGCTAAGTCCATCTCTGTAGGTGCCACACATGAGTTGAAAGCTTATGAAGTCAAAGAGGGCCTTTGGTTTCCAAGCTAAGTCAGCTGGTGACCAAATGGCACATGTACTCTTTAAATGCAGATTTCATAAAACAAAGCAGTTGCTTGCCTCTGCAAAACTTTGCCCAAATACAGGCTTCCTCAGATAAGCCAGAGGTGGCTGAAAGTGTATTTAGCATATGGGAACTCTCCAGTTTGTTTTCATCAGAATATGAATAAGCAAGACTGATCCTAATACAACTGTGGAAAGAAAAAAAAAAAAAAAAAACACTAAAGAGAAAAGCTCCAAGGCTGTGATGACCCAGAACAGAGTTGCAAGGAAGCACCAGGCTTCTCCAGCCAGAAAAACAGGGTGATCACACCACAGCTCCTGCCTACATATCATATCGTATATGGATGTCCCACATGTCTGCCAGTACCATCACTTCAAGTTTCACATTGGAAAAACTCTTGTGGAGGAAGGGCTGGATGGGGAAACACCAACACATGCCTGGGGAGCCCAGTACTCCACAGCCTTGCGGCGCTGCTGCTCTCCCAGACCATGACGGAGCCAAACTCCCCTGCGCAGGCACCAGAGGGAAGGCTTGAGGTCCACCAAGCCATAGCACACAGCCCAGCAGTCAAGCACTTGGATCTGCCAGAATTGAGGGGAACCACCCACCCACCCCACTCCTGCTGCTCCCCCTGCACAGGAGTCCCCCACCAAGGACTGAGGTCTTTGACTCTGCACAGTGGCTCCTGTATCCTCAACGCACACAACATCCTTCATCAGTAACAGAGCTGGGGGAAGCGGGATGTGTCCTCTGCTTGTCCTAGCTGGGTTTGGCAGAGACCCAAAAATGTAAAGAGCAGAGGAAAAGCAACTTAAGGAGATAAGCTTTACAAGTAATTGGGAGACCTTCAACCAAATCGAGGACCAGGTCACAAGCAGATGTGACTTGCCAATATTTTTCTAGCATCCTGTCACCCTCGCTGTGCACAGAGGGAAATTTCCCAGAATTTTAGGCTAATGTACACAAACTCGAGGAGACCAAAAAACACCCCAGTAATCGTGCTTTGGATTAAATCCATCCCAATCAGATTAATCAAGTTTTTAAGTTGCACATTGTGCTGGCAAACATTTTTTCCCAAGTCGTAGGTTATAAATATTTACAATTTCCGCAGTAACGAAACACGAACAAAAAAAAAACAAAAACCAAAACTGTGCACAGCTCATCGGGAACGGTGTTGAGTGTCAGGCACAAGAGCTCAGACTCACAGTAGTTTCAGTTTTTTCCCTGTGGATGTTTCAACATGCCGTTTAAGCTACTGCTGTCACTGCAGGAAGGGTTTAATCCAGCTCTGCCCCTGGAATAGGCTCTGCTGCTCGCTCCCAACTCTAACCCCATCCAACCCTGCACCGGCCCATTGCCAGCATGACTGCAGGGTGAAACAGAGTAGGGATTACTAGGGACAAACGGAGAGAACAAGGTTGGGTTCAACTTTTAGGGGTTGAACCCAACAAAGGGGAGGAGATGATAGAGGGACAAGAGCCAACACAGCGTGGAAGCAGCTCTTTTGGTGGCAACATGAGTAGATTTGGTTCATGTTGCCTGGAAAAATGTCCATTATGGAAAGATCTCATGTTGGTCTAAATGGATAAAAGAGCAGGATTTCCCCAAGAGTAGCCCTCTCTCCCTGCCACAGGACCAGGGCAGAAATTAACACGAAGATTCCCCCAACACGGAGCACACAGCCAGGAACAGAGGGATGCTGCACCTCTTGGTGCCAGCTCACTGTTCATCGATTTTCTGCAGTGTGAATCCAGCCTGGAGGCTTTCTCTTGTCCTCATGGTCATGATGCCTCCATGCACAACACCAAACATCTGTATGCATGCATTCACATGTGTAAACACATCTGCAGGAAAATAAATATACAAAGCTCGAATCTGGACAGAGTTGACCTCCTTGGAAGACTTCTTTCACACCAGTATGTGAGCAGGATGCTCCACCTTGTCTTTCCTCCCCATAAAGGCCTGGAACATACAGATCTAGGAGAAGCCTCCAGGTTTGCTTTAAAACACAGCATTTCTGAACTGTAGCCAAGACAAGGACAGATGTGGCTGCCCAAAACCAGGGACCCAGCTTTTACTGAGACATCTGGTACCTCCCCAGCTTGAACAAGCATTAAGACTAACAGTAGATGCTCTACCTACCTCAAAGTCCCACAATGAGAAGGGCTGCAAAATTTATCAGTGAGAGCTGCAAATTTCCAGGAAAGCCTGAGTGTTTCATGTGGTATTTCAGAGCAGGGACATTTTCAGTTTACGTAAATAAAGCTGACAAACGACTGGACAGACTTCTGAAATCCCCTGTAAACTAAATGAGGCAACTCAGCTTAGAAGTATCTCGTAATTAAAAGCACCAGCAAAGCAAGTCTCACGCATGGCTGTAAAAAAACTCCTGAAGAACCAGCAGCTGCCAAGGAAAATACAATAAACAGAAAATACACCCAATGTGCACACCTTAGTCCCTCTTGCTTGACTGCTTAGCATCTGCTTGTGTTTCCTCCACTCCTTTTAGGAAAGACGTTCAAGGGCAAGAATGGATCATTTTAGGACCACTGTTACCTAGAGGTATTTTTCCAATCACCGAGCACACAAAGGAAACTTTCCCCAACCACATTTTGCTCTCCTACGGCATGGGAGCTGCAAACTCTTCTCCACAATGCTTCCCTGTGGGTCAGGGCACCAAACTGCACAGAGGGCAGCTGCCAAAGGGGCTGGAGATGTCTGGGGCTGACCCAGCTCCTCACCACCATCAAGCATAAGGAGAAAAGCGAGTCTGTGCCCTCCTTTTTGAGCTGCACCCAGCTGTCACATCAACATGCATAAACATGAGAACGTGTCCTGAGAGAAGGCCTGAGGGATTTAAAACTGGAAATAGCGATATTTACTCTTTTTATTAAAATACTTAGAAGTTCTTCAGTTATTTAAATAATACTTCTCATTTCTTCTGTAGAAAGTGTAAGTAAGGGAGACAGTGCAGTGTCTCATTTCCAAATTCACCGTCTTCAATGGTTCCAATTATCCTATTTTAAACAACAGCAAAGCCACTGTGCATGACGCTATCATTAGGAATCTATCAAATAAAATAGGAGCTTCCACACAGAGACCAGGCAGCCCAAAGCCAAATTTTTATCAGAAATATGTTTCTAATGTCCTGGAAACACAGAAGTTTTCCTGATATTTATAAACCCTCCCTACTCCTAGAGAGCTCCTGTAGTCCAAGGTTTAGAGCACGGCTACTCTTTCCGGAAATGTCTTGAGTTGCGCCCTTTGGGAACACTGTGTGCCATCGGATTTCTCCTTTAATTTTGTGGATGGTTTACTCTAAATCACAAAGTCTGCTCGCAGCTGTCCTGAACCCTGCAGCCGGTCTCTGGGGAAGCCAAATGCCATACAAGGACAGCGACACCAGGGCCACCAACTGCCTCCTGTCACCCACCTACACCCAGTTAAAAATAATAATAGTAAAAGACGTTTAAACATCCCTTCAGCAAGCTGACTTGTCCTCAGGCCTGAAACGGGATGCCAGCATCAAGCACCATCTTCCTCCGAGGCAAGCTGACCTTTCAGCTTGTTTACAGCTTGCATCTGAGTCAGCCACAACTGCAATTTATTCTCCCCCCATAGCCATTTGTTCTCCTCTCTCCATCTCACGCCGCTCTGCAGAGGTCAGCTGCTCGCCGGGTCAACGTTCGGCAACATTCACTTTTGTTGTTCGCCGTAGAGGAAGCCCTTTGCTTGAAGCTATGTCTGCAACTGCAGCACAGAGCTTGATCCTTGCTCAAAACATCATCCTGCACAGAGAGCAGCATCTCTGAAAGCCACGCATTTTCAGTTTTTAATCACTTGCTTTAAAAAAAAATTATTTTTTTTTAAAGTACTGCTTGGTCACCTCTCCCAGATATCTTCCTTCTCTTCAAGAATTTCCTTACTATGCCCCCAGATCACCTGGGAAAGTCACCTATCCCCAATACCTCTTTTGGCAGTTTGATGAATTTCCAGCACCAAAAAAGGCAGTGGCTCTACTGGCTTGAACCCAGAAAAAACCAAACCACTCCAGCTCTTTCCTCCAGCATCACAGCTGGCAGAGCTGCGTTTCCAACAAGCCTCACACCTTTCACTCAGCGCTTTACAGGATGTGTTATTGCACTGCTCCGACAGACGAGAAACGGCACTTTATGGCCACCCAGAGCACGGATCATTCAACACCCAAAACATACAGGTTGCAAAGAAAAATCACTTAGGATATTCAGCCTCTTGAGTTAAGAGGTGGTGGTACAAGCAGCAGTGTGGCTCTGGGGGGACAATCCGAGTACATCTAGAGGTGAGGTCTCTGCGGGACTGAAGCACTCGTGTGCTCGGAAGCACGTCTGTCTTCCATAAGGATATCTGCTAGAGTAATGCAAAGATATTGCCTCTCCCCTCCCAAACATAAACCTGCATAACACATTACTGGTACGCAACTGAACGAGCCCATAACTCATGAATTGCACAGAGCCCACGTTGCTCCCCGTAAGCACGGGGTGAGAAATTCTCCACTCAGTGAAGCCTGTGCAAGCACTGCACTGATTAACTCCATGGCAGTAATCCGTTATTAACAAGCCCTGATCAGTGCTGTCAAGGCACTAGCTGGACTCTGACGTCGTGGTCTCTGAACACAGACCTATAGGATTTAATCTTTTCCGGCAGAGTCACTTTGGTGAGGGTGAGCGAGCCACGCTCAGCTCAGGATGAGTTTGGCAGCTGCTGGTTTCTTCAGCAGACTTTAGCTGCCATGAATGCCATAACTAAGCTGTCCTGGTAACAACAAACACGAAGTGCAACTGCAACGTATTTCAGCTGACTCTACCTGAGATGGCCAGGTAGAGACCCTCCAGGGACCCTCTTGAGAATTGAGCTCTGCTGGTCACCCAAAGTAATTTTGGGCTCTGGGTTGCTCGGGAGCCACAAGCAGCATGTTCTGGTCACCCAAAATCACAAGTGACCAGAACCCACTGCTTGTGGTTCCTGAGCAACCCAGAGCCTCCACAGCTGGTGGCACCAGTGTCATCATGCACGTCTCAGAATTCAGCATGTATTACACCAAAATATTTACATGGCAAACATCCAGCCAAGTGAGTAAGAAAAGTGCTTTATGGTCCTGATTACAGCACAAGTCTCCGCCACCACCACTGAGCTGGACATTCACCCCCCTTTTAAGTTCTGCCAAAACATAGGGTTTTTGCCTGCCACGAAAGTCTGATTCAGCCCCAATTACCACCAGGCAGAGAAGTTGGGGGGCAATGACATTTTTAGCTGGTTTAGAAAGCGCTTGCAATCAAATAGAAAAGCTCTGGCGTATTTTAACATCAAAAGCACTACTGTGGAGGCAACCAGCGACAACACCTAGTATCTACGTCAAACCATATACCACATTTCTAATGAACAAGTTGAGCAGTACAAGCCTCAGCATTTCTTTAATTTTTTTTTTAATTAGTTTGATTAAAACCAGAAGGAAGCAATGACTAATCCCCAAAAGAGAAGAAAAGGTTGGGTCAAAGTGACATTGGCAGAAGAAAAAGCTGTCGAGGGACACAGTGATTTCAGCTCAGCAGCACTTGTACCTATCAAATTGTAAACCATCATTTCAGATCTGGACAAAAACCACAACTGTCCAGTTCAAAACTCTTTGTTTCCTTAAGGTATTAAAATTTAAGTTCCTCAACAAGAGACATTTATTTATGAAAACACAACAGCACTGCAGGAATAACACCATCTGAACCCATATGCTTTTAAATTGCCTTTGAAACCACAGGGCAAAAGTCATGAACCCAAAAAGACCTTACGGTACTAACTGGATTCAGTATTAACGAATGAACTAGAATGCAAGAAGCTTTTCTGTATTTGACATGTTTCAAGGGATGGGCACAATTCCTCTCATTCTCAGTATGTAAAATGAGAGCCCAAAACCAGGCTTTAATGGCAATCCTCCATCCACCTCAGAAGGCATCGTGAAAGGTGAATTACCCTTCATGAGCTACCTGCTCAGCATCTGCTTCCTCCATGTTCACTCTGAGCTATCAATAGCATAGCTGTGGTCTTACTACTGCCAAAAAAAAAAGTTAAAAGACTGAGAGAACAAGCTTTGCACCTGGCTTTGTCCTCATAATCTGCAGCCATTCTTGTGTGAGAAGAAAGCTTTTTCTACTTTTATTTGCCTGTATGCGTATGGTCAACTCTTTCAACCATTGATAAAAGAAACCATTTACACAAGCCCAACCCAGGCAGTTCATTCAGGAGTTCAAGATCCTCAAATGCCATACTTCATGTCCTTACTGATCAGAGTAATTTCACAGGATTTTTGTCTTTTTCACTATTTCCCTGAAAACAGAGTTGTACCTCTTCCTCCTTTTGGCTACTTGTTCCACTCCCAGCTTCAGGCTCAAGAGATGATGGTCTACTCAAGAGCCGAACATACATCCCAACACCAGACGCAAGAGACTTTGTACTTCATCAAGTATTAGTACACTTTCTGTGTTAACAGCAAAGTATTTGATGCAACCAGTTCCTCTTTTCTGATGTCTCCATTTCCAACAGAGCACAGAAATAGCAATATTTTAAAGTATACGAGTCCAAGCGATGCATGTGAACATAACTGCTGGGGCATTTTATGGGCTGGAAGGCTATATTGCACAATGATTGATTTCTTATGGCTGAAACTGTCGTGTTGAGGCAACACTAAGCTTTGAGTCATGGTATTTAATCTGCAATGTGTCACAAGATCTAGATTAAAGAGGACAATTGCATATTCTTTCCCAGACCTCCAAAAAACTCAACAAAAATACACCAACAGCAACAAATTAAGGAACCTGTATGTTTCCTTCCCTTTCTGGGCTACCAAATACCACCAAGCACGTAACTTGTTCTGTTTGGGGAGTCAGAGGAGGCGAAATGCACAAGTCACTATGGGAATTTACTACTCAAAGGCAGCAAAGGGAGGATAACATTTTCCTCTCAGACCCCCACAAAATATCGGGGCTGTGATACGCAGCTCTGGCTCCACGCCCTGAACTCCCAGTGAGAGCAAAATATCACAACTCAAATCAGCTGGACAGGTTCAAAATACCAAATTATGTTCCAAAGCCATCAAATAAGCTCCCCAGTGAAAGCACTGCCCAGTACAGCACAGGAAACCAGTTTCCACCCCATCCTAAACCAGGGATTAGAGTCACCAGAGCTGTGTTTTATAGACGTTTCCAAGATCAGCTTTGGTTCAGAGCACACATGGAAACAAAATATGAGGATTTTCTTTAGGGAACAGCTACTTTCCTCAGATTTCCAGGCTGTTTATGAACCTGAAAGACTGGGTTAACACATCAATCAACTTGTACAAGATCGAAACTGAAAACACTGAAAAAATACAGACACTAAAAATGGCAACTGTGGAGAGCAACAAGTTAAAATTGGGACACATGCTGCTGGCACCAGGCTGATGTTCAGTGGGAGCAGAGACTGGCAAAAGAGGGAATTGCATAATTGGCATTACGCAACCCAGAGAAACCCTTTTCCAGAGGATGTCAGTGGCTCTGGATGCCAAGCAAGGTGCCTCCTGTTTCTCCATCCTCTCCAGAAAGACAAACTCTCAGGCCAACTCAGCAGCCATGGGCTCAGCAACGTCTCAAAGATGCCTCTTCAGAGGCAGATCCACACTGCTCAAGAGGGCATCTGCCCTCCGCCGTGTTCCGCATCTTTACCAGTCTCCATCACAAGGAATTAGATAAATTAAAATGCTCCGATTCCACTTGAATATAGCATATACCAGCTTTCTTAGGTTACCAATTTAAAGCATGAGACTAAAACGCCTCATACAAACTCTGCAAAATCTCGAGTGCTAAATGCTATAAGGAGCTAGGGAAAGCAATTATCCATCAGTTTATTTAAACTTGCTCACTGAAAATATTTAAGCAGGAATTTCACACCGAGATAAGCCACTCAGTAAGGCGAGAGGTTATGGTAAAGATATGTGTGCGGGCATAGGTTATGGCAGAAAGCATTAGGACCGGATGGCATTTCCAGTTTAATCCCCCTTTTTCAGTTGCAAATAGCTTTATTAAACAAATGTTGCAAAGGACTGAAGTTTTCCACGCGTTGTCCAAGCCCAAAGGCAGTTTTCCTTGTAAAACTTTAAGCAACGTTAAGTCAGAGTTATGAGCGCAAGAAAATAAGAAAACACAAACCAGGTTTTAGACAACCCATTGGTTGAAGGAGGGGGAAAAAAAACCTCATGGGAAAATTTATTCACAATTATTTTTTGCTTAAAAAGAAGAATATTTCTGAACATATGGGCATCAGCATTTCCAACTGGGAGAGGGGAAACCTCTGGGCTAGATAGTCGGCACATAATGAAATGTGATCCCTTCCTCAAAGGCCTGACAACTCTGAGGACTAAGTCCAGAGACTCAAACGGGCCAGAAAAACTCAAAGTAATTCACCAGCAGCCCGTATTTTGAAACATGGAGAAAGTGGGGTTTTTTTCCCCCCAAAGATAATTAATGTATACTGCATCAACTAAGGACAAAGTTAAAAATTCATGTTAAAAAAAAGAAAGGCACTATCACAGCAAAGTCAACACGGCACTTAGGAAAGAAACTAACGCTTCAAGATAACAACTCCTAATTCCCCCCCTTCAATTTTATCTTCCTAATTAAAATTTTGCAATTTTCTTTCAAAACGGCAAGCAGGAACCTGCGGTTCCCCACAGCTCCCCTTTCCCCTCCAGCCAGCCTCTCTTAGGAGAGTGGTGAGAAAAAAATACGATGGGAAAGAACTTCCTAAGGAAGGCAGAGCAATGCTTTCACATACGTTTCTCTCCAGTTATTCCTCTTCTCCCAACATTACAATGTAATTTCCTCTCCAAGGTATTCTTTATCGCTGGAGATTAAAGGCACATTCTGCGGCTGTTTGGTTTGGCCTGGGCTCAGATAAACAAGTAAACTGCAGGAACGCAGAAGTCGACAATCAAGATGAGTTGAGTTGACGGGAGGCAGATAAAAAGAAGCAGGTCAGGGTCTGGTTTACTTCATTTTCTTACACATCCTCTTACTCTGCTACAGACAGGGCTCTGGGAGGAACTATTGCTCACTTCCACAAAACTACTTTTTTATTTCAAAGAAAGTAATTAATTAAAAAAAAATCACAGCTGACATCAGCATCCAACAGCATCATCTTTTATAGCTTACTTTTCACTAAAAAAAAAAAAAAAA
>WKFP01014840.1:1391956-1411083 GCA_011057875.1 Pterocles orientalis | reverse complement strand
GTTGTGTTTTGGTTTGTGTTTTTTTTTGTTTGGGTTGGTTTTTTTTTTGTTTTTTGTTAAGTGAAAGCCACACTCCTGCATGCAAAAGCAAACCTGGAGCAAGCCACCTTTCTCTGCAGTGGGCTCAACCTTGACTGAGCCCCCACCTCCCCAGAACACCCAGCTCCGGACAATCTCAGCCTGCACAGTGCAGGCTTCTTGGGGAAAAATAACCAACCCTCCCCCCCCCACCATCAAGTCCCCTGCACAAGGGCTGACCCCCTACGTCCTGTGCCTCCACCTCTCCATGACTTAACCTCTGCTACCTGCTACGTTATGCTAAACCAGGCATCTTCGCATGTTGTAATTTAAATTTATTGAAATAGAAGAAAAAACCCAACCCTGCAGCATCAAGGCAGCCAGGAACAGAAGCACTTTTTCCACATTAGATAAGTTTTCTCCCTTTTACCCCAAAAGGGGCCAAGGTGACATACGGGTTGTTTCAACCCGGTTATTTACCACAAGACCAAACCACTAAAAGCTCAAAGCTTTGCACATTTGATCAGCTCTAGAGAATTAAACTTCCTCCATCTCCAAAGGCATGTTATGGCAAGCTGCCCACTCCTGGAAAAGTTTGCCAAAAGGTATTTTAGGGTCACTTCCTAAATTAACTCATTCATAGTTTTATTATTTCTTTTTAGGTTGGGGGTTTGGTTTGCCTTTTTTTTTTTTCTTTTAATTAAACATTTGAGAAAGGGAGCTAGCAAAAAACCCTTTTATTTTAGGCTAAAAAATAAACAATAAATGACCTTCCTATAGAACAACGTTAAAAAGAAGCATTCATGGCGTACTGCACCGGGAGCTTTATTGATGGCTAAAGATGATGTTCAGTGCAGCAGAGCTGAGGAAACACGTAATACCGTCCATAAAAAAAGATCAGATTCAAGCTGAGCAAACAAAACCGATGAATTTGCACTTATCCTCATAAATAGTTTAACTGAGGCAGGAATCAGTGTAGAAAGGGAAGGGAGAAAAGTTCTTAAAAGGATAAGAAACAAGAAGACTTCTTGATTCCGAGGGGATTTATTCAGAGCCTGTTGCCTCCTTAGAGCTTATCGCAAGCAGAAGATGAGGACTTCAGGAAAGCAGAAGGAAACCGAGCTCTAAGAAATAAAGACCTTGTTTTTATTATCGGGGTATTTGTGTGGAAGATTGGGCCAAGGGTAATAGAAGAACAGTTTGGAAGTAAGTGTTTTTGAAGACCAGGAGCTTATAGTTTTCCCTGCTGTACCATGAAACGTTTATGTGGAGTGCAGGGTTGAGCTCCCAGCTTGTGGTGGATCTTAAAGGGGAGTTTCAGAGCAAACCGTCCACTGAAGTTTGAGAGACCACATTGCACAGAGCAGCTCCTGTGGTCTGGAGATAAAACCAGCTGAGGTCATTTGTGTTAAAATGCATTCGAGAATAACAAAGCAACTCCTTCAGCCTGACCACAAAAAATTAAGTCTAGTAAATGCGTCGTTTAGGTTATTTTATATACATTTGTGCTTCCAGGGCTGGAAGCAGAGCTCCACAGGGACGTTCCAGCCACCAAGTCAACAATCTGCTTCCCCCCGGCACGATGCAAAGGAAAGAGAGCAAGGAGAGCAAACCTTCATGGTCAGAGACACGGGGGTGTCTGCCCCACTGCATTTTACCTTGGGGAAATAAAGGGAGACGAGCCATGACAAGCCAAAAAGCTTCATGTGAGCCACTGCAGGGAGAAGATGAGTGCGGAGCTGGAGGCTGAAGAAGAAACTTCTCGTGCAGAAGGAACAGAATCAAGCCAGAAAGGATTTCAGAGAAAAGATAATTATAGGAGCATATGGGTGGGTCTTAATTCACTATTTAAAACAGCTTCCATGGATGGTATCTTGAACACAAGTCAGGGAATGATGAGTCACTTGGTTTGAACACCTCCATTAGCCTGTCCAAATGGTTGTACTGGAAACCCAGAGCTGCACAATATACGAGTCTCATCCGTGATTATTTGCTCTCCACTAAATCTGAACATGCATTATTTTGGCAAAAGAGCATATTTCATTTCACAAGTTTAAAAAAAAAATCCCTTCTTTTGAAACCAGACATAATAAAGTGAACGAGAAATACACAAGCAGCATGATGCTCATTTATTTCTTATATAGCCCAGAAGGAATGTAATTTAAAATGTGAACTTTGGCAATTCATCACACGGTCTTTCAGACTTCAGAATTTTCAAAGAAGAAACCAAAATGAGCAAGATGTTCAACGTTGAGAAATGTCTACCACAAACACCAGAACTATCAGACATAAGGATATTTGCCTTAAATGCACCAAATCAACTCATCTCCGTGCAACTCTCCTGACTTTAACACAAGTAAGTCTGGCACATCCATGAAATACTGTTTATATCATCACATCTAAAAATTCAATATAACTACATGGAAGAGGTTTTTTAATTAAAATATTCATAGATTGCAGGTGACAGCCATTCAAAGCTGTCAAAGATCATACCTACAGAAGCCTTGCGCAAGACTTAATGGGAGCACTTGTGTTCCTCACTACTCTGCTGAACAATGCTGAAGATTTGCACTGAATATCTAAACATATGACTTATTTCTGAACCTGATTTGTTTACATAGCAATTTGATGTGTAGAAATAGAGGTTTTCATATCACTGTTCTTCACCCAGGTCAATCCTGGTCCTCCTGGACAAGGTGTCCTCTGGACCAAGAGGGCATCAGGAGCCAGAGCTCCTCCGAGCAGGACAAGATGTGACAAATCATTTCACAATTTTTTTTTTTTACATTACCACTGATGGAGGAACACTGGCTTTTCCATAGGATATGTTGAAGCATCCAGCAAGCCTGTTCACTGCTTACAGTTAAAATTAATAGGCAACCTTGCCCTTCCTTATCTCTGCAGCAATTATTCCCTCCTGCAGGCAGCGAAGTCATGCCAATTTTGCCCTCCAGGCCTCACGAAGCACACAGCCTAATTCACATTATCCAGGAGCAGCCAAGCCAAAAAAACTTTTTTAGAGCCAGAGATATTCTTATATCTGCTCTCATTAAGCAATTTCCTGCGGAATTTACTGAGTGGCTACAGCCTGCCAGCACACCCAACAGCCGCACTCTTCCCAGCCCCCAAGTTTTTCAAGGTATCTATTTTTTTTTTAATTTTAATGGGTTTTTTAGGGATTAACAGTGATGCCCAAACAGCTGAGAAGTCTGGCCAAGAAAGCACAACCCGACTCTGTCGCCAAAGTTATTTCTGCCGCCGGCTCGGTGGGATTTTAATGCCACATGAGAATTAGTGTCAGACCGATGTCAAGCAAACTCCCATTTCTCCAATGATTTCCAAGCATCCCGATCCCAACTAAGCTTCCAGGACTCCTGCAAATCACCAGCCTAATTTATTTCACACGTTATCCATCACTTCTCTGCAACTTTTTGGATACAGCTATGCCCTTGCTTTTGGGTGCTAATATTTGACTCTAATATCACCTTCCAGGAAAAATAATAAATTAAAAAAAAAGTCAGAAGTGACTTGAAACCTTTGTGTTTCACAAATCTTCTTATATTTTGGGTTCTTATTTATGTTCAAAATTACCAATTTTTTTTTTCTATTCTAAGGCCTAGACATACATTTCTAGTGCAGACTAAATTTCTCATGCAACTGAGAGGGTTAATTAAACATTACAACACCCATTATAAACTCCTAAGGACACTGATTTCTTTTTATTTTACAAGTTAAAAAAATATGAAAGATGACAAGAGAGAAAAAAACCCTAGAAATCCCAAGCTAAGCACAAGTTGGACTGATTAAAATGTAAGTCAGCCTGGACTTGCCTGGTGACAACCTCTGTGAGGGCACTGAATTCATGAAAATGGTAAAATCTGAGCCGAGCTTGCTTTTATTTTTGAGACTAACACAGCTGGCACGGTTACATACTCCGCTGCGTCTTGCTGCCAGAAATGGTACAGGACACCCTTCAGATAGGGGCTTATTTTTATAACCTAAAAGAAGAAAGCGAAAGCGCTCTTGCTGTGTTAAGCGATCTTAAAGATGTGATTTGAACGGCTCTGGAAGCATTTATATAATTGAATTATAATTTGCTTCATTTGGGCTTGCGGTCTCTTGTGCAGTGTCCAGTGCACAAATCAGGCATTTTGTACAATTCAATTACAAATATACTCAGGAACCTTTTAATCTCAGCTTAGGTTTCGTAATTGATTCCTGCTGTCAGCATCAAGTCTCTGTGTTCGGCGAGTTGTCTCCATTCATGTGCAAAGGCTAATGGTGACTTGTTTCAGATGTTTATAGGCAAAAAAGGTACAATTAAATGTAATACATAGGTTAAACCAGATTTTAGGAACCAGATCATAATTACAAGAGGGGCTATAAACCCATCCATGTGTGCAGGGTGGGAATATTCAACAGAGCAGCAGCAATTCATCCTTGTGACTCTTTCCCTACTACTTTTAAGCTCTGGGTTTTCCTTGGAAAAAGAATAGACACGTGCTGTTGAACCAAAATGCAAAATGTAGAGCATAATCAGTGTGTGCCTGGAAACACATCCTTTCCTGCTTGAAAACAGAATATTTGTATTTTTAGAAACTGGAAAAAATCCACAGTAGTACATCTGTTAAACAAACATCATAAAACTCTTGCCTAAAGTAATGGAAAATGTCATGCTCTACTGATAGAGTAGTGTAGGCAATAAGCTCCTTTAAAAACCAAAACCAGGCGTCACCACTCTGGATTTTAGCAAAAATAAACCCTACACACATCAGTTTACAGAATCTGAGTGAATCACAAGAGTCTTTTTCCAGAGAATCACCGTTTCTCCTGTTCCTTAGACTGCAGCGTGGGAGAGCTCACTTCCCACGAAGTCCACTGCCTCTCCAAACCCTCTGAAGATCAGAGATTGAATTCATCAAAATGTTTTTATACAATTAAACCAGCTCCGGCAACCACCAGCATTGCCAGTGCTTTGTATTACCTACCAACTTTTCCATGGGATCTACTGATGCGTTGGCTTGTGCAGAAATCTCTCACCCTTAAAAAAAAATATTTGATTTTTCTAAGTTTTTTTCTATAAGTGATATAATATACCAAGTGATTAAATATACTAAGTATACATGCAACAAGCTTAGCATCAGACCTCCACAGGACTATTCTCCTGTTCTTCAGGCAGGCATTACAGATCCAGCAGAGCAGATCCAACTCCCCTAGCAATTATACCCGCACTAATTCACAGGTCTTGACGGAGTCAGACTAGATTAACTCTTCTCTAAACCACAGCAATAGTGCATCGAAGCCAAACCACAGCAGCCTCCGGGGTCAAGGTGCTGTCCCACCTCTGCCAGCGTGCTCCAGCCCATCTGCATCAGCTACCATCTTCCCACAAGCTGAAAACCTTCAGACATACACCCCTCTCTGCTTATTCCCTCACCCTAATCTCTTGAAAAAATGTATAGTTTTGGATAATAGATTTCATAACACGTAGAAAGCAGTCACCGCTATACATCACCCTACACAAGGCACCGCTTCCCCTGGACAAGTGGACCAGCAAAGCGAGATGGATGCGACGAGAAAAAAGGGCGCACGCAGCAGAACATTTGGTTCCACAAAAGCAGAGCCTTGTAAACAGCAAGTAGCCACTTCAAAGCCCAAATTTAGCAGAACGACTGGTGCTTGGTTTCCCATTCCTTTTGCTGGTTCGTGTGGGCAGTTTCATGAAGCAGCATCCAGCTTTCCCCTGAAGGCTCTTTTCAACACAAACCAGCGAGAAGGAAACCTCCATGCAGCTACCTAAAGTGAACCTCCAGAGCCACAACAAGCATCAGACTAAGTTTTTCACCTATGTGCTGGGGCAGCACTGAAGAAAAAAAGCTTTCTACCTTCCACACCATGTGTTGTGTGTTTAAAAACACGGTAGTCTATGTTTTCAACACATGATATTCATAATCAACCCACATCAAACAGTTTAAACACTCCTTCAGCCTAAACACGCTTACACAAGGCTTTGTGCAAGAAAATTAAAGTGCTGTGGCTTATCACAATATAAAAAACAGGAGCTCTGAGGGGTCCATAGAGATACAACAGTTTGTGATATGAAAAAAGGGGAGGAAAAAAATAAAATAAGCCCCTCCAGCATGCGGGGCTGTACAGCCAGACATCTGAAAGCACAAGTGCGAGCCTAAGGATGACCTCGTATTCTCCCACTGGCATGCGAGGATGTCCAAACACAGATGATGGATTTTACAAGACTGCTAAATGTCACATCCTTTGACAGCAAGGCTTTGTCTCACAAACTAACATCATGACCCAGGGTGGCATGGGGTGGGGCTGGCTAGAGGAGGACACCACGTCCACTGTGGATTTATTGGACAAGAGCCCTCCAGCAACCCCTTCCCACTGATGCCTCTGAAATTCAGGGTTCTCTTTGGAAGAAAGAATAGCAGCCCAAAAAGTTCAGACAAAGACTTTTCCCGGGGTAACAAACTATTTTATAGTCTCTTTTTTTAACAGCTTAATTTAATGCCCCTCGAAGATGCCTGCCCTTTAGCAAGCAAGCAGCTCATGAACTTGCAAAAGGACAGCCTTGCTTGGAGATTTTATCAAGCAGTTGATCACTTTCAAACTGTTTTTGCCACTATATTACAGCTACAGGAGTTTTAACCAAACCAATAAAAGGACATTTAACAGCACTTTAGGGATGCCCATCGTTCTGCCCCAGTGAGAGCCTCAGGCTGGTACAAGTGTAGCTGTAATCCCACTTGGGATCGCCTTGTGTTCCTCCTGGAGGCCTTACTGTGTACATTGACTTTACCCAGCCAGAATATGATTATTTCTATGCCATAACTCTAGAGTTAGACCAAATTAGTCGCTCACATCACCAGGGCTTTAAGAGTTTCTCTGTTATCCCCCAGCTGCAGTGGTGTGTGAAGAGCCACTACAGAAAGGCTTACTTGGAGAACCTGGCTCAGATGCACAGTTACAGATATCAAGAAAAAAAAAAAAGCCATCCATCTCCAGTCCCCCAAGATCACCCCAAGGTTTGGAAGTCAAGTGGGTCCTTCCCACAGGAAGGGAAAACCCTGCTAACGGTACATGAGCCCAAAAAAGAACAACTACGACAAAAAAAAAAAATCCAGCTTCTTCCTTCTTTGCTAAACTGACAGCACAGCATTACAAGAAATAAAACCCTACCAAGAGGATTTGAAGTACACATCTACCGAAAAGGAAGGTGTTATTCTCACACTGCAGCTTCAACACAGTTAATATTTATAAAACATTTAAGGCTTGTTAAGCAAAAGCTAGGCTACTATACGTACAGGCAGCAAAACTCAGAAGGGAAATGCTGTATTTTAAAAACCACAGAAAAAGCCAAGTAACAGGCAAAACGAGACGCGACAGTTTTACCCTGGCAGCACCTCCAAGGGGAAGGAGGGAGGACGGGGCTCAGCCAGCCCCTCCCAACATCTCTCTCCTGTGCTGCACATGGACAACGCATGACCCCATCCTCCTGAGCCAAGAGCCCCCGAGACCCGAACTGAACCATAGGCAAGGATAAAAGAGACACCAACACGCTGGACCTTCATTAAATTACTTTTACTGTTTGCATGCAATTAAACCACAGACTCACAGGACCTAGGTCACCAGCTGACATCGGCAGTCCACTTTAACAGCAAGGAAAAAAAGAAGTGGTTAGATAATCCCATCAGCAAAGCAAGCAACAACTGGCAGAGAGAAATCCCCATGTGATTCCATCACCTGCCTTGCTCCTGCAAGAAATGAAGGTGACGACAACTTTGGCACCTTTTCCAAACATTTTAGAAGCTGAATTCGAAGATGTATTTGCCAGTGGAGAGACAGGCACACACCACCTCTTTCCCTGCACTAGACAGTCATGAACGAAGACTTCACAGGCACGAGACTTCGTTGTAGATACAAAACATGTCACAGCAGGGTGAATCTTAACAACCAGGCAGGCTGTAGAGCAAGCTGGTACATTGGCAGCTATGGAGTAATTGGGTTTTAGGTGCTGATTTTGCATCATCAAGCCCACGGCAGCAGAAAGCATGCTGATCTGTGAAGTTGCCGTTCAGTTCCCCAGGAATCTCCCAGGTTAAAACCAGGCGACACACTGCCATGGAAGCAGAGGGCTTTGTTATAGTCTACAAGTGCCACTTCAGAATGACAAATTTCACCTAGAGTCTGAAAAAAAGAAGCTTGTTTAACTTATTTCACCCATTCTCAAGAAAATTCTGCTTTAAGAAATTCCAATTGCTGGAAAACACCTGTCTCCAATTTAATTCCATGAAGCACATCTTACATCACGAGGCAGGGGTCCATTAAGTCACCCCAACTAGATGGGAAAGTCACATTGCCATGCTTCCTCAAAGAAAAGTGTGACATGGGAAATGCCATAGATTAGGATATAAATGTTTGTACACAAAAGAGACAAAAGCAAGTATTTTGTGAATCTCCTATTAACTTCTAAATCTTGCATTCACAACAGCACAACTTCCACCATGGTTCACAAGTTCTCACAACTAGGACCGAGAGGGACCAAGACGGGAACACCACCAGAACCGACTGCGCTTTAAAAATCCAGCTTCCATTTGGCCCCACTTGTGGCACCATTATTTCTTTCTAGACATTGGGCTAAAACCAGAGCTTTTAAAAATAGATTTTGACACTACAAACTTGATGAGCATAGTGAGGGACAAAGCAAAAGGAAGGCATCCAGAAGGAGGCACAGGAGATGCCACCAGCCCGTGATGGGGAGCAGCAGCCCAGTGCCCCAGCACACGCCTTCCACATGAGACCCAGGTGGATTTCCTCCCTGTACTACATGCCCAGCCCAAGAGGAGGACAAAGTACACTGAAGCACATTGCTCTTAGGCATAATTACGCTGTGAACTAAAACGTGCACACTCGGGACAGACCGAAGTGAGGCATCCACATGCGCATCCGACAGATTTCATCGTCCTCTCCCACAGCTTATGTTGAAAACTAATTTGTCAAGTGCTTTCTATATTGCTGTATCACACAACCAAATACCAAAAAAGTCAAACAATTTTTTTTTTTCAAACCTGTCTCAGTAACAGTCCCATGAATTACAAGCCCTCAGGTCATTTTGTTTCCAGGGCATATGTAACAACAGTCCTTCACTGAGGTTTCTGGGTGCTATGACACCACAAATGCAAGACTGCTACAAAAAAAAAAAAAAAAAAAAGAAAAAAAAAGAAGAGAAAAAACCAACCCACATACTTTGTCTCTCACAAAATACCACCACACACACTCTGCATACAAATTCCAGAGCTTGAAGACGATTTATTTTAATTACTGATCACACCAAAGGCTTTAGTAAAAATTAAAATGACTCCCGTCTTTTTCTTCAGATTCAAAAATATCCTGGCAAGCTTGAGTGTATCTGCACTTCTACCTTCATACTCAGCAGCCCAGTCCAACAAGCCAAGACCAAAAAAAGTCCGCAGAGCAGCAATCTCATGGGATGTATTTGGATTTTCCCTTTCCTCCCTCCCTCCACCCCAGGTGAGATTTAAGTGCCTCATGTGTGATGTTGGGATATCACCTGTGCTTTCTAACTTCACAAAGACGATGGCCAGATGCTACTGAGCACTCCCATGTTAACATATCAAATAGACAAGAAAAAAAAAAAATGCATCTGGAAAGTTTCTCTCTGAACATGAATCATGCAGAGGCATGGATGCTCTCTGCAAATGGGATCCAGTTGGTATCGTACTGTAAATGCATTCAGTGTTCATCATAAAAGCAGGTCATTCCAGAGGAAATGGACTTGTGATTTCATCCATGTTCTACAGTTGATCTGGATATTTTCCTAACGGGGAAAAAAAATAACCATCAGGAAACATCTCCCCCCTGCTAAGGACTCTGAATGCTTTTTGTTCAACATTAGAGAGATAAAGAGTTAAGCTGCAAACTAAGATAGGCTCAAATCTTTATATTATTCAGAAGAATATATTAAGAATTACCTGAAATCGCAAGTAAAGTTTGCAAGCAAGGCAAAACAAAGTTTAGCAACTGATTCAGAAAAATCATGATGACATTTGAAACACTCGTTTCTCCTCTGGTTTGAGACAGAACTCCGTGGGGACAGAAAAAAGTCACTGCAGCTGCCAGCAACTCTGTCACCTGCTGTTTGAGTGCAGCATAACGAGAGATCTCCCTCATGAATGAAGACCCCAGTGAGGTATCTGCTACTCACAACCAAAACAAAGACTCTCCAAGCGCTTTGTCTGACCCCAGTCCTCAAAACAAGGTGCCTATCTGCTGATTATCCACACTGAAACATGGTTTTGCAAGGCAGGTTAACCCAACTCGAACATCGCAATTCTGTATTCCTGCCACAGATAATAATGATATTGGATCCCAGAGCAGCCAAATTGGCATCACTTGTCAGGGGCATCAAAAAAACCTCAAGAATAACCTCATAAATCAGAGACAAATACTTTTGACAAGGGACAGATTTTTAGATTTGAACCTAAATAAAGATCTGGTCTTTCTATGTGCATGGATGCCTGTTAATTGCACTGCCAAAAAACCTATAAGCCTTAATTAGCAGACAGGCAACTAAAGGGGGGATTTTGTTTGTAACATATTCCTCCGTTTTCTAAATTAACAGTTCCTAAAATGAACCACAGAGATAACCTCTAGTCATTTTTTTTCCTGCAGTGGCTCTATGAAAACGAAGTTGATTTTTTTATCATGTTAGTTTTTCCATGTATAACTCAATTAGCACAAAAACCTGTATGAAAACCACATCCTGATGCTTGCTGGCTGCAAGAGCATAAAACCACTTAACGTAGATCCCAAGGTGCTCTGGCCAGCAGAGCTCTCTGTCATTTATTCCATAAGCACGTGGCATCCTGGCACACCACGGGTTAGGGTTTTTAAAGACAGCTGATTTACCTCGGGGGTACCCTGAAGAGTCAGCCTAGCATGAAAACACACATTTCATAAAGGTCATTCAAAAGTAACATCTGCTATTGATTCAAGCTGAAAACTCATAACTAATCACTGTAAACAGTTATTTAAACAATCTTCTGTTTAGTAAAATTTACTTTACAGAAGTCATCCCTTCTCATGCATAAAACAACTTTGTTCTTTACATCTTGATTGCACAAACACAGGGAGACAAAGGGCTGTGGCTGGAGAATTGTCCTATTCCCCCAGTACCATCATGACAATGTCCCTCAAGCAGATCCATCGCTCAGCACTTGCAAAGTTTCCATTCAGGTGGGGAAGTTCAAGGCACACAAGGGTGCAATGCTGAGCCTCCCCCCGCTTCCTTTTCCCACTCCCTCTTCACAGGACAATGCAACCATTTGTCTTTCTCCCAGGATTTCCTTCGGACCACAGCCACCAGTCCAGGCACGCTCACTTCCAGGACACTTATAGCCCTGCCAAAGTCTGTAACTCCAGAACAACCCGTGCCCACATAGCTGCAAGGGTGGCACAGCTCGGGGTTTCCAGCACAAGCCTGGTCTGCCAGTCACCCCAGCTGCAGACACCAGTGTTCAGAGGGAGCCGCTGCGAGGAGGACAAGGGATTTTGTTCAGGGCTGGATAAATCACTTGCTTTGCAAATTTGCAACAACTGACCCTTGGGGGAAGGAAGGAACATTTGCTACAACTAAACTTTCCCAGTCATCAAAGGCATTTTCCTGCACCTAAAACAACTCCACCTGCTTCGCAGCTGAACGTGTGAAACCCAACGTGATTTTAGGAGCAAGGTGTTAACTTCTGGGGCTGTATCAGTTTCGAATCCGACCAGCAAGTCCTAAGCAGCATCATGCACTGCCCCGGTCACAGGCGTGTGCTGGACAGACAGATGCAGGTCTGTCCGGGCAGTGCATTTCTCATGCAGCCCCTTCCATCCAGAAATTCAGGGTTACGTTTTGTCCCGATGGGTAAAGGACCTGCATCGTCACTTATTTCACTTCCAAGTTACTGTGTTCCCTCTCTAGTATCGCACTTACCAAAGAGAGGCAGCAGGGCTGGGGAAATCGGGGCTGTGTTAATGCAAACAGGGATGTTTTCAGGCTGAAACTATTCAGGTCATTGAGAGTTTCCCAAACAACCCAAACCTTCTTCCAAGTGATTTTCCTCATGGCTAAGCAACAGACACACACATTAATTAAAGCATTCATTTAACTCGGGTCAGAATCAGTTGAAGGCCTTTTGGTGCTCAGAGGAAGAAGAAAACTCGAAACCATTCCAAGCAGAAAAATATCGCTCGCTCACTGAATTCCTCACTACCTGTGCTTCCTGGGGATAAATTAAGAAGGTTTCTAAGTAGTTAAGACTTAAACGTCTTGGTGCATTTCTGCCACAGTCCTCATAAGCATGTATTGTTTATTTTTTAATACGTCTCTGAACATAGATATATCTACACACACGTGCACATTATACACACACCACTCAAAACCAAACCTACCTAAGGGGTTGGGAGAAGAAATCAGTGCCTTTAAAACGCAGCAAAATCAGTCCAGGCTGAGCAGTGCTGTAACAGAGAAGGTTTTTACAGCAGAAATGCTTATGGCGACTATAAGCATCAGCATGAAAACTCAGTTTGGCACAATTCTTTATGGTTAAGTGCACAATAAACAATTGGTTTTTAAAATGTTAGGTATGTGAAAACACATTAATATGTCCACATGAAGGGTTCCAGGGACAGCCATAAACACTGCGGACACGATAAACTCAATTAGTTCAGTAAACAAACACGGCACTGATAGATTCACTTAGGAAATGTTCAGCGGCACGTTATCAGGTTTTTGAGTCATGCATCCTACTTTAACAAACAAAAAGACATTTTTGCACGTAAAGATTCACACTCTCCTCTCTAAACCCACAGCCACCATTGTAGCAAACCCCACGCCCTTGGGACAATTTTTAAAGTATGCCTATGGAGTGGAGGTAGCCCAAAGCCAGCCCTGACCACAGCCTCACACACCAGTAAGTTGAACTTCACAGGAACATCTGCTTAAATCGTTATTTCCAATCCCTGATCCCAGCAGGGATCTTGCCTTTGGCTCTCCATTGCAAGCGTCAGCTGCTGGGGCTCCCGGCTGTAAGCAATCTATCGCTGCTGCTGTGCCACAGCTCCCAGCTAGCCAGGACATTGTTAAACTTCACCGAACTCGCTGCATTGGGGAAAAGACCCCATCACGCTCAACAGCACTATTTTGCCTGGTTTTTCCCCAAGAGTCACACCCCAGGCACTGCTGCTGAATGGCAGATGCAACACAACCACAATGCTTCTTCCAACCGCACTAGTGCAAAGCTTTGATAAATCCATCCTCCACCTAATTCTCTCAAGCTTTCATTCACCTCAATGGTTGGTTGGGGTTGTTTAGTGTTTGGGTTTTTTTTTTTGGGTGGTTTGTTTTGGTTTTTTGTTTGTTTGGGGTTTTTTTGTTTTGAAAATAACATTGCCGATGGATTTTACAGCAGAGCATCTTCTCTGGAGGCCACAGCAGGAGGTGCATGAGGAGTTTCTTACACTGGTGGTAGAGGAGGTTGGGCATCCCCACTCCAGTGAAACAAGATCTGTGTGATCAAAGCCAAAGTACACACTCTCCAAGCCACAAGTCAGCGCCAATATAAAAATCTCTCTTTTCTGAAAACCCCAGAACAGAATTTTATTAGGTCTGAACTACCTGTGTGAAACCCAACCACCTTCCCATCAGGAAGCGGAATTTAATCCTCTCTTCCCAGCAAGTGGAAGAGTCGATGTTTTCCTTGGCAGGCAGGTCTGTTTCAGATACACAGATTAGGAAAAACCACAGCTGGACAGAGGTGAAAAAGGTGCATTTTCAGATCAGATCTTATTTGGTGTATGTAGCAAGGACGAAGTTCATTTTCAGCAACGCAGCAAACCTAGGCATGCTGCCAGCTTCCAAGAAATGAGTGGCTTGATACAACCTCAATTTCAGATGTAGTCATGCAGGAAACATCATGTTGATGCACAAGTGGCCTTGGAAATTCAGACCTGGGCAGACAAATGCTGTCCTGTTCCAAAACATCGGTCCCCCAGTACCGTCACCACTACCCACTAATGTCCCACACATCTTGGATTTTCAAATCCTGATTTACCAAAGGATGAATAGCTAAATTAATTGCTTCTAACTACATTTGTGTGGGGTGGGGGAAGAAGCGCACATTTTTCCAGCTCAAGTCAACATTAAGTTCAGTTCAAACTATTTCCAGCACCACACCCGACTCGAGGCGTTACTTCCCAAGGACATTTGTGTCCCTTGTGTCCCTTCCCACAGCCACATGCTTCAGCCCAGGGGAAGGCGTGATGTTGTGCCCCCTCGGGGGCGGGGAAAAAAAAAAGGCAAAGAAATCACTGCTTGCACGAAAAATAAACCCACACAATCCCACACAGACAGACGTTAAGCTATACGTGTTTCACAGCAAGAGAGAAAGGGGTTTGTGTATGCACAGCCAGAGCCTGACACCAGCCAGGGCAGCTTCTGAGCTTTTTCTGTTGTCCTCATTCAAGGCATACACTAAAATATAATAACAATTAAAAAAAAATAGAGCAGAAAGATTTTTACTCCCTGGGTTAGACACTGGCTGCTAAAATGCATGTTTGTCTCAGTTCAGGGCATGGAAAGTTTCTGATTTTAAAAGGAATTAATCTGTTTCCCACAGCCTGTATTAATTAGGGTTTATTGCAGAACTGTATTCTGTGCTAGAAAAACACCACCACATATTTATCAAATTTGAACCATGATTATTGTTTTATTGTTTCATAAACTTTGAAAATGTCATGTCATGATCTATTTCATCTCCGACTTTCCTTTCCATCTAGAACCCATTACATACGCTCCGAGGAGAAGCCAACCCAGCTGCACATGTATGTACTACAGGATCCTGTTTGCAATGAAAATTAGCTGCAAGTCATCCTCACGGAGGCCAATCTTCGCAGGCATTCTGTGAAGCCAAAGCTAAATAACAAACAGCGTTTGTAAAAAAACCATACGTTTTCCTGCAGGCAAAAAAAAAAAAAAAAAAAAAAAAAGGGTGGGGGGGTAATACAATTAGTGCCCTAACAGCAAATCTGAGACATAAGCAAAATGCCAAAGATGCCTCGCTGCGATTTCAGATGTTGGAGCTCTGTGGAAGAGCCCTTATAGAATTCATGCCCAGCAAATTCCAGTTTTTTTGATCAATATGTAACTGGCACCAAGGGAAAACTCCGCGGTAAACAGACACGACAAATAATGCTGCTAGTGCCTCTGCCTCCCTACATAGCAATGCCGGCCCAGGTGCCCTCCAAGGGGTTATGATGAGCTCCCCTATGCCAGAATGACAGTGGAGAACCATCATGGACAGATGGCTGTGCCACTGGAGATGTGCAAACTCCATTTTATCCTCCTCCTCTCTCGCTACAGCAGCACTGAACTCCCAAAGATATTTCTTTGCTTCAGTACTCGAGCTCTTAGGAGCTCCAGACCCTCTCACCTACAGCAGGGGCCATGCCCATGCCTCAATCCTCCCTCCTGATTTATTGCAGCATCCATGTGCCCACATGGGAATTTCATTTACAGCCCCCCTGTGCTCCCCCATCCCTCCCCTGGGGATTCAGGCCACTCATCAGCTCAAACTCTGGGTGATAAGGGGAAGATGTCTGGGTGGGGTTTGAATTTTCCCATTCACCAGCCCAATTACAAGGGCCCCATGCTCTCCACCTTCCCCTATGGATTTTCCAGTCTGCGCTAGGACAAGGGGAGATATCTGGACAACAAAGGCTCTACAGGTAGATGCCGACAATTCCCTCAGGAGCCACTGAACTGATTTGACACCGCACCCAAAAGGCGCCACGCTCCAGGCGATCAGCAGAGTGCAAAGGTCTTGCTTTGCTTTGCTTGTTACCAGCATCCCACCAAGAGATGGGGAAGGCCATCGCCACACTTCTTTAATTGTAACCGAGACAATATTAACGGGCAATTTGGGAACTGCGGTGGGCTCCAAAGCAGGGGATGCTTTCCATCCCACCACCCAGGCACCATGCCTGGTGCACAGGGTACAGAGCAGCGTGGCTCTGTCTGACCTGGTGCAAGTGGAGGAAGGATGGGAGATGCTGGTGACGGATGCCAAGCTGCCAAAGCAGTCTCCCTCTGTTACTAGAGCCCTCACACGCTCTGCACACCAAGTGATTGACCACCGACCTCAAAGCTATCACAAGTAAACGCTTGGACACTGAGCATGGTAGAAGCAGAGAGCCCCTCCTCTGCTCCGTCCCATGGGGGTCAGGGAGCCACCATCCCACAGTCTCCAATGTCAAAAGCATCAATGGGTAAAAACAATCCATTAATTGCACTAAAACTCAATTTTTATCTCTCAAAGCAGAAGCCTCTACACAGGGAGACCCCCATTGTGCACACACAGCCAGGATGATGCTTTTGGGGGAGAAACAGCCGCACGGCTCCCTCCAGACATGGGGAAGGATGCTCCGGGGCTGGGCTGGCTCCTCTCAGGGAGCTCATCCACCAGAGCAGATGGACTCTAAGGAATCCGCAAACCCTACATACCCGATTTAATGCATACTCTGTAGATGTGACACGTATTTCCTATCTTTCCTTGGCAGCACAGGGGGTATAAAAGGAATCAAGTCCAGTATTAACTTGATAAACAGATGGAAAAAAGTCTCTGTCCCCTGCAAGAAGTTACCACGGAACAAAATCCAAAGCAGCAGCGCTAGAACTGTAACATCTAGGCCAGTTTTAAGCATCAATGATTGGATCTCTGCCTCCCTCCGACTTTACAAAAACCACACAAATATCAAAAGCTTCCTATTTCTCCAGCACCAAATACACTACTTCATGTCCAAGAAAAAGTGCCTCCGTCATATCTCCTCCACGCTATCGCTTGCAACGCTTTTATTCTGCTTTTTATAAAGCCTGGAGAGTTCAATATTAGCTGATAAATTCTGAAACTATAGGGTTTTACAAGTGCAAGGAACACTTTTATTCCCCCCCCCCCTTTTAAACTTCTCCATTTGAAACAGTCCCACTGGGATTCCTGCCAGGATCTGGTGGAATGTTTTCACATCTGGGCTGTACAATTAAAATGTCAAAGCCAGAGATTATTTAGTGTATTAAGAGGAAATCTATAGAAAAGCCACACATTTAAGAGCCATATTCTTCACCGAATTATGCCAAGACTATCTCCTCATTCAGCGTGAGCCAATATTTCATAAACTATTACAAGGATCTAGCCAGTTTTAAACTCTCTCTGTCACTTCGCCCCCTTCCCACCCCGGATTTCTCCTCCCTCGCACCCCACCAGCGGTAACACCTCGAGCATCCCTCGGCACGATGCGCACCAGCACCAATTCTGCCCCAAGCACACACTGTTTGCTCTGCTGTGTTAGCAATGAGGATTCAGAGGTGAATATCTGCAAAAACTCTGGTTTGCAAGGGTCTGACATCAGACAGCAAAATTCATCCCCGATACGTGGACGCACTTTGATTGCTAACACTCTTGAGCTCCCAATGACAATTTTAGATCTGGGCTATTGCCATGAAGAAGAAACAAGTTCAAGTTGTTCAATGCAGCAGGTTCCCATCCACCTCTTGCAGATTTGCACTGGAGCCTGCAGACTGGCAGCAGGATGCTTGCAGCGGACTGATGGCATCAGAATAATGCACGCAAAGGCAAAGAAAGGGAATAGTCAAAATCATAAAATTTGGGGGAGCTGGTTGGGGTTTGGTTTTGTTTTTAATAAATCCCAGGGACACCTTAGATCCCAGAAGGCGCACCAGCAGCAGAGCTGCTCCTGCTTCTCTGGTGTAACTCAGTGACCTGCAAGTTCAGAAGAACCCAGAAAGCAAGAGCAAGTTGGGTCCCTACAGGACCGTTTGCTCATTTGGTAGGAAACTGCACAGGTAGGAAACTGATGAATTCAAGCTTGATAAAATTTTCCTTATGTCAATATTTGAAATTAAACACTGCCATTTTCAAATAGACTTTTTACACAATAATTCTGGAAAAAAAATTATACCCACCCTGTTTTCTACAAAAACGCAATCAAAGTCCCTCGTGCAAAGCAGGAGGTGTCGCAGACCAGTGGCTGTGCAGGGATGCAGCAGATATCTAGCAGAGCTTCCCATGAGAGTGACCAGCACGACTGCACTTTCCCTAGGGGATCCCCAGCCTGCCTTGTCCCTGTGAGCTCCCCAGCAGGTGTTAATGTGATCCAAATAAAACAACCCAAAAAAGTTAAAACGTACTTATTTCTCATTGATGGGACAGTTCAAGCCTGTATCTCATTTTTGCCTCGGGCTGTGGAAATAATCACGAGTTCCGCTAAAGCTGAGTGAAGCCCAGATTTGGACAGCAGTGCTCTTATCGAGAACTGGAACTAACGGCTTCACGATTTGATAATGTGAACCAGAGTAAGGAGAAAATTATTTTGGCAGAAGAGAGCAGAACTGGAACTGAGAGGTCAATCTATTTAAGGAGTGGTACCACAACACTGCAGAATATACTGTCAAACCACCCACAGGAAAGACAATCTTCTGGGTGATCTCTTCAACAAGAAACACTGCAGCAACTGGAGAAATCAATGCATGCACAAGCCTAATAAAAACCTTTCAATCCTAATAAAGAATCAATAAACCTGTTAACAATAACCAGAATCAATACTGACCAACAAAAGCTAGAACCAGGACTTACTGCAACCCAAGGATTTAAAGTTATATTCCCATTATGAGCCAATTTAAAATTACAACTGACTTATTACGTACAGCAGAAAGACTTGGGATTGATTTAACAGCGTAAGGTAAGGCAAGGGCTTAGTGAGCACAAGCATTTCGCAGAAGATGAGATGGGAGAGGCTGGAGCAGTAGAGCACATTCCCTTTCATGCCCAGGTAGTTTGCCTCTATTTATTTAATCTACAGGCTCCATCAGTCTTCTTTCCCTTCAAGTTGTGTCTTACCCAATGTGAAAGACATTTCTGATGGAGATTTGTCTCCTTTTGTTTTTAATTATTCATATGCAAATCAATTGGGGGGGCAGGGGATTGGGAAGACCACGAAGGAAATAACATGTCAAG